>VWZD01005292.1:483927-619991 GCA_013396695.1 Sakesphorus luctuosus
GGCTCGCCCGGGCGCCGCCGCGGAGTTGTAGCTCCCAGGAAGCCGCCGCGCCCCCGCGCAGCCGCCGCCGCCGCCGCCGCTTCCAGGCCGCCTCGGGACCCCGCTCCGCCCGCTGGGTAAGAAGCCGGCGCTGCCGCGCCGCCGCCCGCGGAGCCGCGCGGAAACTTTGGCGGGGCTGCGGGAGATCCGCACTGTCTCTCCTGCCGCGGGGACTGTCGGAGGACGGAGCTGGCGGGAGAGGAGAGCTCTCTGGCTTTTTGGGGGGTATTTTTGGGTAGCGAGGGTTGGACGTATCCCGTCTGAATTGACGGCACGGGGCACTCCGCGCATCTCTTCCAGCCGTGCGGGGCGCGGAGCGGAGCGGGGCGGGTGTCCCCTTCGCCGCTAGGGGATGCCGAGCGGAGCTGAATGCCCTCTTCGCGTCCGGGGGATGCGGAGCAGATCCCCCCGCTCTGCCGCCGCGGGGCTGCAATGTCAGCGCTCGCCTCGCCCCGAGCAGAGGAGAGTGCCGGTGCTTCCCCTGCCCTCAAAAAACCCCCAAACATACGTGTGTATCTGTATGTCTTTCTATGTATGTTTGTACACGTATGGATATCTGTACATACGGTTGTGTTTGTATACACATGCAACCCGCGTGTGTGTTCGGGTGTGTGTGAGCTTCCTTTATGGTGAGGGGCGTTTCGCAGCTCTGCTTTATGGTGGTTAATGGTTTACCCGGAGAAGTTCCCGCCGCATGAATGTTGCAGGGAGCTTCGAGTCAAGTCCTACAGACCCGGACTTCCTATTGCCACCTTCCCAAACTGCCTCTAAAAATTGCTGGCGTTTGCCTCCGGTCAGTTGACTGTCTCCTCCCCCGGAGGTGTCTGAGGCTATGCTGGAAGCCGGATGGCTGCTGCCAAGGTCACCCCCGTCCCTTGACCCCGGGACAAGGGGGGACACCCTACTCCTGGGAGGTTGTGGCAGCTAAGGCACCTGCCAGCCGTGGCTGCTGGGGAGACCTTCTGGAGCACAGGACTCCAGCACACAGTAGCTGCCGGAGTATGGGGAATTGCAAGAAATAGGGAATAAAACAAGGCAAATATGTTTACAAGGAAGTTGCCATGCAAATAAGTTTCTACTTGGTTTGGGAAAAGGTCATGTAATGCATCATCGGGAATTAAAGGTTTGCTGAGAAAAACAGCTGCGTGTTCAGTAGGTCTGTCTCCTCTTCACATCTGGGTGATTTATACCTTTGTGACAAAATCCTGAGCTTTTTCACAGAAATACTTGTAGAGCTGAGTGTTGTCCTGTAATCCCATTCACAAGTGAAAATCTGGTAGGAAGATCAGATTTTCTCTGTGGGAAAGAGAAAGGAGGAAACAATTGCTCCCTCCCCAAAATATTCTACGTTTTTCCCAATGGGAACCATTTGTTGTGATTTCAGATTCGAAAGCTCTTCTTGCCTGAGATGAAATTTGACCAAATATTGGGGGTCTATTTCAGCAGCCACTGATACCACATGCTGTCCTGCATGGTGTCCACCAGCATCATTGGGTACTTCTGGCTAGGGAGCAGAGCCAAGAGGAGCCTGTGCAGGGCACTGCCTGTTCCAGGGCCAAGTATGCCCCTTGCATCTACTGATGCCTCAACTCTTCTCAGGTGCTTGGATTGGGAATCCTTTAATTCAGGCGACAGGATCTTACAAGTGTGTGTGTTTGATTTCATCTAGTTTGGTGGGGCTTGGAGAAGGCGGCATAGGTTAGGTGAGGAGATCCTGGCCAGCCTGCAGAACATGCATCACCTTCTCCTGGCACCTATATTCTGCTTTTCTTTGTTTCTTGCCTTAAATTTAGGGTTTCTCTGTGTAGAGTTGGAAGTATAGGAAACTAGGAGGGGAAAAAAGCATGTGCCGCTATGGAGTGGCTGTCTCAATGCTGGCAGCAGCTTTGCTGAGGAGTCAGCTCTGCTGGCAAAAATACTGCTTTTTTTGGCATGGCTTAGGCTCTTCAGAGAATTGCAACGGTGAAAAGAGTTTCTGCCAGCTGCTGGAGTGAGGTTTGCTCTTGCTGCTGGCTGCTTGCACTGGCAGGAACTTGTGTAGACAAACCTTTTGAGTTTTTAGATGAGTCTGTCACTGTGTTGGTGCAGGCGGTGCTTTGCTCACTGTGTGTCGCAGCTGGCACCACGGTGCCCCCATTATACCACCCGAGCTCATGGGCATGGCAGTAACATGGGCCAGTTGTTGGGAGCTCGGGATAGAGATTAATCTGTAGCCTAAGCAACATTAAACTTGGATTATGACTCCACAAAACAAAACAAACAAAAAAAAAAACAGGAAAAAAAGAGGGCATATGATCTGGGTTTACAAATGCTTGCAGTTAAAAATACTCATGCAACATGATTTTATTTTTTTTACAATCAAGACAACATTCTTTTGAGTGTTGATTACTTTGACATGGGTGAGACGACAATGCTGGTAGACCAAGAGGCAATGTCAAATAAAGTTCTATATCACTGGGGTTTTCTCTTGCTTTTAGTGATGTGACACTGTGAGCAATAAGGTTGCACTGTGTGCAGTGATACTCATGGGAAGAGGATCTCACACTTTTCCAAAGATCTGCTGGTATTTCCTTCAAGTATGACTTTGTGCTCAGATTCAGGACTAAATGCAGTATGTTTTCCAGTTAATGGAATAAAAACAGGCCTTTTTTTCCCTTATTTTTTTAATGTGTTTTTTTCTCACATTCCTAGGATGCTTTCCATAATATCTATTATGTGGAATCAGTTTCTTTGTGCATTGTCTGTAGTAGAAAATCATTTCCAACTTATGCATCTTCACTGAGTTTAACTCAGAGTGAAGTTAAATTTCTTTTGGCAAGGGGTTTATTTTAGCTTGTGTTACCTGTATTATTGTATTGTGTGGAATCTTATCAATGGATAGTAGAAAGATTTGTTCTTGCAAAATAGTTGGATTTTAATAGCAGAAAATGTTTTGAATCAATGCCTGAAATTTCCATTGTTTCAATAATCCTCTACCATCCTGAAAAATGCAAACAATTATCTTCTCTTCATCAGCCTTTTGCTATCTAAAACCTTTCACGGGTCGATTGTGTTTTGCTAACCTGCTAATTAACCCATTGATTTCTGCATTTCTTTGACTTCCCCAGATAAATATCCTCTGCCTATTGTCGTGCTCGAATAGCAAAGTAATTGGGAATCCTTGAACAATGCAGGCAAATACTCCATGAGGAGCTCCTTACTTTACGCCTCAGAGTCTTTCAGTGGTTAGGAGAGAACCTTGAGCTGAACCTTCTGGAAATTTGACCTTTCTGGCAGTTTAGTGTTATGTTGCTTAATGACTGTGAGACCTGCAGGGTCGACTGCAGGACAAATTATGCATTCTCCTGGTCTGATTGTGCTGGAATTAGTAGGCAGGAGCTGGGGAGGTGAGGGGCAGATCAGTCTTGTAGTCTAAAAAACATTGCAATTGTTCTGGATTGCACTGCATGAAATATGCCTTTATTATTATTAAGAAATGCTCCTTATCATTTGCACGGTGGATTTATAGATACCTGTGAGTAACCAGTGTGAAAGAGATTGCAGTGGTACTTTGGCTATTTCAGTGTTTCTTGTCCTGTAGGGGCGTATCATTTTAAAATCAAAGAAAGCAACAAGCAGTTTAAGGAATTCTCCCCGGCGATCTATGTTAGTTGAGATATTTGGAAACTCATTCCAGCAGCATTCCATTCAAAAGATGCCAGATACAACCTGGCCAGCTTTTTGGTTCTCTTGCATGCTGCATATTTCCCAGTGACTGAGCTGCCTGTGTCAAGTGGCAAAATCTACTTGAAATCTGTCTGGGGAAAAAAACAGCAAGAAAACTTAGACATAGCTATAATTACATGCAGTTCATGCATCAGCCTTTGAGACTTTCTGCCAGTTTGTTTGGTGACTTCTTCAAATGTGTTTTAACCTTATGGGTTTTTTTCTGCCCTCTGTTTTCAAAGGGAATCGGGCTGCCTAAATGAGAAAGGGTGCAGCTGGGTAAATGCACATTTAGCAGTTGGGAAATAAAAAAAGGATACTTGCTAGTATTTCAGTTACTGTAATTCTAATGTATTCAGAAAGGGATTTGAGCTGATGTTGTCTCTTTAAATATCCACTTGGGTTGAAAAACACTGGATTTGGGTAACAGGGACACTTGGAGACTGCAAGAGTAGAAGGCATGCCTTACACCTACAGAGGTGCTTGCTGAAGACCAGGCATACTGAGATCCTGACAGGTTTGCCAAGAGCAACAGCTAAACTTGGGCAGCTGGTTTAGCAATTAAATTATGTTTTTGTTTTGGACAATGGGTTTATCGTAATGAATTAACTGGTGGACTAGTCAGAGTGGCAAAGGTGTTTGTTTTTGATTCTCCAACCATGCAGTGTACTAGGATCGGGAACTTCCCAGCAGGAGAAGTGCAAGCACATTTTTCAAACAGAGTGCCCCCGGGAATGGGACCATTTCTGTCCCTGGGTGTGCAAACCCCAGTTTCTTGTAATCTCTTGAAAACACAAATGTGATAGGTGGTGTAGCTTGGCCACGGGATAAGGAAATAGATGGTGCTGGTGCTTGGAAATTGGCACGTGGCTCATGCAAAGTCATTTTGGAATAGTCGGGGGTGTCGGTGGGAGGAGGGAGGAAAAGAAATGCCTTCAGGGGGCTGGGAGGCAGTTTGTGGGTGTGCTGCAAGTCTTCCTCGCCAGTGCTTTCACGCTGTGCTTCTCGTTCACCTCTGCTCCGCATAGGCTAGCCTGTCTGTGCAGATGGGAGCTTTTCCCTTTCCTTTTTTCATGTTTCTTCTTTTCTTTCCAAAGGGCATTGTGCACAGGATACTCTGTTCTTGGCAGCTTGCCCACCATGTAAAGGGAGAAAGCTCACTGATTTTGGTCACGATGCAGATAGCCACCGTCAAAGCCAGTTGGCATTTGCAGGGCATCCTTTCCATTTTCTCCTTAATTAAGCTTTTTTTTAGTATGTAAATTTAGTTTCTCACAACATATTGCTTTCTCTTTCTTAAAACTTACCTGGAGAGAAGCTGACTTTCCTTTGGAGAGCATTTTGCGGCTGGTTGATGAGAGCTGCTTGTGCGTGAGAGGAGAGTGGGAGTTAGAAGGGAGGACATTGTGGATGCATAACCATTAGCACCAACTTTAATTATGAAATGCATGTTCAAAAAAAAAAAAGCAATTGTACTTTGCAATGCTTAGGAAAGGGCTTAGAAACAACGTCTGTTCCATATGTCAGAAGATGCTTGAAACCCTTGTATCCCCTTTGCCAGAGCTGAAGGAAAGGCAGCACCTTGAAACAGTCTTGGGAGCAGGGGCCTGGCTGGAGCTGCCTGGCTGGTGGATATCGCAGGCAGCTGCCTTTTGTCATCCTCAGAGCATTGTCCTGGAACAACCTGGGGTTCTACTGTTCCTTCTGGTTTCCCATTCAGGTTTCTTCTTCGATGATCAACACACCCGTGTCTTGAGTCACCTCTCTCATCTTCCCTCACTGGTGTCCATCCTCTGAAAGGTCTTATACCAAGAAAGCTGGACTTGCTGTACAGAGGAGAAGGGACAAGAAAGTGGGCTCAGCATAAAAGGCCCTCTGTGATTTAGACACCATGACTTTTGCTGGGTTTTGTTTTATTGCTCTTGAGCACAGATATGGCAGCTTTGCTTCAGAGAGATTCTGGGGGGAGTTCCAAAAAATACCTGCTCCTATGTGTAAGAGTATAATAAAGGAAGCACTTTCATAAAATAAAATGGGGGTTGGAAATGCAGATATCTGACAGTCATGTAATCATATGTGTCTCTGAAAGCCAGAACCATTTAAATGGGAATGAGCATGTGCCTTCATCCAGCCGCTCTTGTGGCTTTGTGCAATGAAGCCTGGGTGGCTGCATTCAGTGGAGGATGCAAACCAAGCCTGCTCCTGTTGTAAGAAGCTGGATTCCTTCAAAGCCCATGGCAAATGATTTCCTTTGGCTTAGGTTTGATGTGGAGCAAACCAGCTGAAATCAGTTGTGGAAGATGTTTTCCTTTTAGCTGGCTCGCTTCCTCATCAGCTAGGGGTGGCTCACTGTGTGCTGCACTCTCAGTGATGGCTGAGGCCCCTTCTTTGGTTGTCAGGACAAGAGTTTGGTCCCTGCACTTGTGCATGCCCTCCCTGGGGAGCTGCACGCCTCTGTGCCAAGCTCATTGGAGGAGCAGAAGCTGTGCAAGGACCAGTCAGGGTTTCTTCTGGGGTTGTCAGAAGACGCATCAATAGATAATTTTTTTTTAATGGAAATTAGATTTCATTCCAGCTGAGGGTAATGGGAGCTGTGGTAATGGTCTGAAAGCAAATGCGATTCAGCTCTGTAGACTGCAGCCACAGCTTTCTGTTCTGCTTATGTCACGCTTCTTAAAATGGCATTCATTCCTAAAGCTCTGTTCCAAAGAGCTGTGTTTTTCTCTGGAGATAGGCAAAGTGAGGGAAGGTCACCCTTCGTTTTTACTTCATCCTTTAGCCTCCTCTCCCATTTCTTTAAGGATTCCTTGACCCTGCAGGCTGACTTGCCCAACCAGGCTTGTTTGTCCCCATGGGAAACCTTCTGACCCTGATGGCACTTTGCAAGGAAGCAAGGAAGTAGGGAGTCTGTCTTGTCCTGTTTGGATCATGAACAACCTTCCAAAGCAGCTTGTAATTGCAGGAGGAGTAATCTGTGACTCCAGTAATGTCTCCCTTCCAGCCGCAAAGAGGAGAGGAATCTTTGCAGGAGAAAATCCCATAGCTGGCACCTGCCAAGATACTGCTGGACCATCCAGAGAGAACGGATGTATTTGCTGAGCTTGTCACAGGACTGGGTCTCCCTTCTGCCAAAATGTCTTACTGCACATGGGGTTTGCCAGATCTGAGCTTCTCAGTCACACTAACTGTGATTTCTTCTCTCTCACATCTCCTGGTGTTTGACTCCGTCTTTCATCACCCCTGCTGGGGCCTGTCTGCAGGCTCTTCTCGAGGTGTGTGCTGCAGCTTTACAGAAGTCCTGTCCCTAAAGTGAGGCAAGCTTTTCTGAGCTGATGGCACCAGAAACAGCTGAATTTACTGAGTGCTCGTTTTTATGGGTGTAATTCAGAAGGCACGGTTTGGAAGTGAAGGTGTAGTTGCTGGCCATTTCCAGAGCTCTGACTGTTGCAGGATACATTCAAGGATGACCTTTTACAGCAATGGGCTGAGCCATTTTCTTCTGGGCACCAGGAGCTTCACAGCCAGGTGTTGGCTAGTCCCATTTGTGTTGGGACATTCTGAATTAGCTGCATCTTGGTGCCAACCTTTGTTTCCAGGTGCTTGATGCCCATTGCTGGGGACTTGTATGCATCATTAGTGGGTTTGATGACTTTTTACACTTGATGGGAAGGCATATTTCTAATAACATTGCTCTACATTGCCTGCTCAGTTTCAGGGGAGCATTTCAAAAGCATTTTGGGGGGAAGTTTTGGTAATCTTGAGTTGTACATATGCAAAAGGCTGAGCTGACTGTTGAATGTTAGTGGCTGCTCGGGGGCTTGTAACAAGGGTGCCTTCTTGTGGAGCAGTCCTTTGACAGAAAGATGAACTGTCAGTGGCTTACAAGCATCATGAGGCGTATAATGTTGTGCCTTCTGCTTTCCGTGTGAGCACACTCACTGTCTCGTACCCAGTGTTCAAATGCAGCTTGACCTGAGAAAGATGTGTAGGTGCTGAGGGGCAGAGCGGTGCTGCAGGCTAAGCTACTCGAGGCCAGCCATCACTGCCATCTCTGTCTGTGGCTGTGTGACATCCCCATGCCAGGTTCTGTGTTTGGCTGCAGCCTGTGGCTAATGTGACTTGCAGTTTGTAGAGTGCCGATTTGCCAGTGCTTGTCTCCTCTTCACCCCCTGCTCATGCTGCTGTCCACATCAAGCCATAGAGATGCCAGGGTCCTGCTTCCCAATATCACCCTCCATTTAAACCCATTTCTTAATCGTTAGTCAGAAGTGGGTGGAAGGAAAGGGAAAAATCCCTAACTGGAGCAACCACGGTGACAGATTCCAAGGCATAGACTTCAGGCTGGCCACCCATCAGCCTTCTCCAGGTGCTTGGCTTCATGTGGGTTGTGGCTGGCACCAGCTACAAAGAGGAGGGAACTTCCAAAGCTGTCACACAAGTGTCCCTGTGTCTCCTGAGGAGGGGTTTGCCCAGCTATGTTCCAAACAGCCCACCTTCTGGCAGAACCCATTTGTACATCCCCCAGTTGCGCTGGGACATCCTGTGCCAAGGTAAGCTGTGGGCCGCCTGTGAGGAAGTGGCAGCCTGTCCTGATGGAGCAGGGAAGACCCATCAGCCTGGAAAAATCTTTGTCACCTGAGGTTGGTATTTTGCAGCCTTTGAAGCCACGATTGATGTGTGCAGGAAGTTTTGCACAGTATATTGCTTTTCCTGCTCTCTAAGACACTGGTGCATCTGGTTTTTGCTTCACTTTCAAGGCGGTTTCCCCCTTATAAAGATGACAATGTGTCATTTTTTTAAATGAATAAATGATCTGCCTAGGAGCACTAGTTTGTGATAAACTTAATTTAAATGCAGCTGCATATTCTATAGCTGGAGTGTGGTTTTAGGTAGCATAAAAGCCTCAATATCCAGAAAGGGTTAAGGTTATAGGAGACACCTTGGCTGTGCCATAACAGCATTTATTACTGTAATTTGGGGTTTGAATTAATTTAGACTTCATTCAGTCCTTGGAAAGTTTTTGAACTATTTCAGCTATTGCTCTGTTTGTTACATCTCTCTGCCTGGTAGTTTAGCTAATAGAGATTGCAGTCTCCTTTAATGAAGTGCAGTTGACACTAGGTCCTGTGTAGTTGCTTAGCAAATCTTATTTTAGCAGATACCTCCCTTCCTGTGACCTTCCTCATTTACTCCATCCCTCCCAAATCTTTATTGTGTAACTTGAATGTAATGTTTAATTTAGAGCATCCTGTGAAGCAGGGAAATGCAACTGAAAAGGAGGCTAAAAAGGGGAAGAGAGAAACTTCCCGGACAATGAATGTGTAATGACACAATTTAGTTAATTGTATTGGAAAAAAGTTTAAGAGGAAATAAGAGTAAATAACTGGCACTGTTCTATCCCCAGCTGTCTGTACCCTGTTTAACTGTAGACTGATTGCTTGTGTGGAAGTCAGGCCAGACAGTATGTGGCATTTGTCAACAGTCTTTTTGGGGAAAAAAACCCAGTATCTAAACAACTCTGCAATTCAGTAAGGGAAGTCAGGAGAGATGGGAGCCCAAACTGACAAATAATGCAGAAATGCAATCTGGAACTTTGTACTGAAGTGAGCAAAACTCCTCCAAAGCCAGAGTAATTACTTCTGCCTCCACCAAGATGAATCTGTGGCAGGGTAGTCCATGATATATTTCATGAGAAGTCTTGTTGGCATGCAGTTTTCTCCTTTGCATTGCTTCTTTTGACTTCTGTTGATTTCCCTGTTGTTTCCCTGAATCTGGCAGGGATAACTGGTTGTTACAATAGCATCAGTCAGAGGTAATATTCTCCTACTGAGCACTTCAGGTGTTCTGTCAGTGGTTTAACTACTACATTGCAGCTGTGTTCAATAAATAAACCTTCGTGAATACTCAGAACAGGGGTTTTGGAGGTGAGGAACAACAGTTACCTGCTGTAGACCTAGTCTACTAATGTAGGTCCTACCCTTTCAGATTGTACTCCAAATGTTTCTGTGCTATAAGGAGAGCTCCAGCCAGGCATATGTGCAGTGAATGTGTACAGGGCAGCATGGAGCGTTTTCTAAAATCCCACAGGAAAAACAGAGGGGATAGATGTGCTCATTTGATAGGATTTCTGTGGCTTCCATGAGTCCAAGTCTGGTGTCTCAGAGCTAAGGCGTGATGTTCCTGCTTGGGCAGAAGCATAAGTCACAGCTTTCCAGACACAGATGTTAGGCCTCTTACTCACTTGAAGAGTTTATATGTGAATATGTTGTTGTGCTCTCTGGACTTGTTGACTTACCTGATAGACCTGAGTGCTGAGGGAAACCAAAAGAAAGCAGGGCAGAGATTATATGACCATCCCCACAACATCTAGCAGCCCCCCTCTCCTTTCTTTTTGGCTGTTTTTTTTGTGGATTTTGTTTGTTTTGTTGTTTTGTTTTTAATGGTACAATGTGGGGTAATGATTGAAGGAGTGTTGATTTAGATTAGATATACGAAAGAAGTTTGTTTACATTAAGAGTGGTAAGGTTGACCAGAGAGGTGGTAGATGCCCCATCCCTGGAAACATTCAAGGTTGAGTTTGATGGGGGTCTGAGCAACATGATCTAGTTGAAGATGTCCCTGCTCATTGCAAGGGTGTTGGACTGTATTACCTTTAAGAGTCCCTTCCAACCCAAACTATTCTCTGATTCTGTATCCACCATTCTTCCTTCTTTATTCTCTGTTGAGAGGTGGACCTGGTTTTGCATTTCACCTCACTGTTACAGGTTAAATTCACCAAGCAGTGTCAGAGTGGATTTGTGAGCAGGTGTAAGTAACCAGTGTTATTGCAACAGGCTTTGGGTTGCCAAAATTTGTGTTGGAATGTTGTCTAAATAAACTGCAGAAGGGAAACCCTGAAGGCAGAGAGCTGGCAGGAGTTGGATACCTTCTGAAAATGCAGGCTGCTTTACAGCATGTGAAATGAAGGTAGCCTGGGAGCCTGTTTAATCTGTTCAGTCAGGAGGTGCAGGAGATGCTCCAAATAAGCATACACGGCCTCTGAGCAATGTTTTGAACTCCTCCCTGTTGCCGTTTCCTGCTACTGTCAGTGCTTGGTGTTTCCTTTATGCTCTGGCATTATTACTATTATTACAATTAGTGGGGATGTTGCAAGCACATTGCTTAGGTGAAATGATAATGGGAAAGGTGTCACTAGAGGTATTGGAGGCAAAGAAAGGAGGGGCAGCAGTTACAAATCTCTTTCAGCAGTACCAGCCTCTCAGGGGCCACACAGTCTGGGGTGTATCTGCAGCCACAGCAGGGCATTAAGAGAAAGACTTGAATGAGAATTTACATTAACCAGTGTCTAATTCTCTAGTTGTGGCACCCTGGAGCTCAGTGTGGGTTGGAAAACCTGCCCAGGGGCTTGTGCTGGGCTGCAGTGGCATCTGGGCTCTCTTGAGTCACACCAAACAGGATAAGTGATCCTTGGTGAGGCTGGCAGTGCGCTTGAGTAGTGATTGTCCTTTGATTACCAGGGTGAACTGACCAACACCCTTATAGAATGCAGAAGCCTAGAGCCCTCTAGGACTTTCCTTGCACTGTGGGTTGAATTATACGTCCAGGTAGGCTCTGAGCATGGTATCTTATGGGCCTGGTGTGAAAGATGAGGAAGAAAAGGGGGCAAAACGTGAGTGCAAAGACATTGTTCAATAGAGTAAGGAGTTGGGTGGACACATTCCAGAGCAGTTGGACAGCCAACGCAAGTGCTGGCATGGCTACACATGCTGTCAGGATGCATCCACAAGTGAGTGAACAGCCGTAGCTGAGGTGCAGTGTTCAGGGAGGACTGGCCTGGGTAAGGTGTCCTGGAGTAAAGTTAGAGTAGAATAGAATCGTTCAGTTGGAAGAGTCCTACAATGATCATTGAGCCCAACTGCAAAGCAGGTGACAGGACAATTACTTTCTCGGCTGTCCATGGAATATTGCTACCCACATGTGAAGGGGACTGCAAAATTTTATGTCCTACAAGCCTCATCAGTTGGCATTTGCAAGAAAAAGAGAAAAAAAGCCCCTCATTTTTATAAAATAGCAGAGTCTAGTTGAAAAAGAAATTGCAAACAAGGCAGTGCACAGACTTCCTGTAGTGCTGGGAGTATCTCCCCTGCTGCATGTGGCATTTGCAGGCAGGTCATGCCATCTGCAAGTGTGGCCATGTTAATAACAGTATTGATTTGTCTTAATGCAATTATGAAAGATGAACCTCAGAGGTGTGGGAGGGCCTAATTGGTAATTATCATCAAGATAGATCAAGGATAGTATCAGCCAAAGGGGAGCAAATGGATGCTAGAACAGAGCAGAATGAAATAGTGACTGTTAGAGGAAGAAAAGTGCCCACAACACTTGAGGTTTCTTCATCAAGTAGAAAGAAACCTACTAAATATATAATGTCTGACTCAAAGAAAAGGAATGGGGTTAAAAACACTTTGAAAAAACAAGAAAAAATCAAAATAAAGGTGTCTGCCATGGCTTTGGTGCAAGCCAAGGCAGGTCTGAGGATTCTGCAGGACATGGCAGAGCTTCAGTGCCCACAGGGTAAGCAGGGCTGGGTGATGTCTGACCATTGAGAAGGAGTTTTACCCCTGCCAGATAGGTCAAAGAATGGTCTGAAAAAACCCCTTGTCACCTTGGTTTCTCTGGTCTGTCAGTGAAGCTCTTTTTATAAGGATGATCTTTATAAATTATTTTTTTTGAGCAGTGTCCTCTTTAAGCTTTTTTGCTAGCAGCTCTGAAAATAGTAGATTGATGCACTCACCTTTTCCTGCCCAGCCTCCAAAAGTTTCTAACATCGCTTCCTTTAATCTGCTTTGTAATTGAATTTCTGCCATAAGTTGCTTCTGCTAATTCAATTATACCACACTTTTAATTGGAAACGAATTTGAATACTGCATGGACTGTAAACATAGAAATTAACCTATTAACTAACCAGATACCCTTTACTCCTTCAGGTTGGAGCAAAAATTTTGTATGATAAGAATTTATGTAGCCATTTTTCTCGCTGAAAGTCTTTCAGGTTGCCAAACTCTAGCATCTGGACTGTGAAATTCCATTTATTTTGAGTGTATAAATACGGCCAAATAATGTTGCACTATTCAGTAAGGTTTATTGGATGGGAAGGCACAACAATTTTGTAGCAGCAACACAGAAGAGAAATAAAAAGAGTTTGTGGGTTGTGTTTCCTATTTTGCCACTGGCCAAGCTCAGTCCTTACCTTGCTTTTCCATTGGTTTCCTTTGGTTTGCAGCTTGGAGAGATAACATCCATCCATGTACGAGATGAGGATCCTAAGTTTTCTTCATAAAAAGATGTTGAATCTAAAATGATTTGCTGAAATTGTTGTGTTGCTGCCAAGTTGCAACATCTGTGGGTGCCTGCCCAGGGATCTTAAGAGTAACAAAAATGTCATGGAGTCTTGGAACTTCCTTCCTGTGAGCAGAAGACCGATGTAGTAAAAATCTTCACTGATGAGGGAAGTTATCAGGATAAAATAAGACTTTTAGGGGGCATACACTTTAAGGGTTTTCTCTTTTTTTTATTTTTTCTTCCAAGTTCTCCAGACCTTAGGGAAGGTTTTGTTTAAAACAACCCCACAGATGCTGGGAAGATGCACGTGGGATGGTTGGTCTTCAGTAAAGGCTGTTCAACCAGCATCACCAGTGATCAAGGGAGAGGTCACCTTAGGGAGTGACCCTACATCAGGGCAGGATACCCTTACCTCACTTCTGTGACATTTGTCTTGTCTATGTGGTTTATATAAGGAGGTGGATTTCAGCTGTCTGCTTGATCTCTTTTGAATTTCTTCCTGGTGTTTAGTTCAGAAAAGTGGTGGAGAATTTGTGTGGTTACCATAACAATCAAAAAGCAAAAGATACAGTGCTAAATTTTTTAAAAGGAGATGGAACTGCAGGATAGTCACTCTGACTTTTATTGCAGTGTTTTCCTGGAAGTTAATAGATTATTTCCCACCTAGGCATCTTCTGAAGCAGAGTAACAGGAGGATGGATAAAAAGCAGATGATATGATGTACTTCAGTCCTAGTTAGGTTTTTTGTCACTGTTTTGATATTCATAGAAGAAAACTAGTGAAAAGAAATTTTCATGAAACTTTTGTGTTATGGATGGTACAACGTAGGTGTGCTGACCATGACACAGATTTAGCTTCCATGTGCCATCAAGCTCAGAAGTGTTGGGTGAGGATTTCCCAAAGGTGGACCCTGTGGCTTGGGTCATTGTAATTGATGCATTTGAGAAAATGCTGGCTCAGACTAAGTAGGTAGCACCAAATTGGGGGGATGTTACAAGCACTTGGAAGAGGGATTGGATTTTCAAATAGCTTTGGACAGAACCAGAAGATGATCCTGGAGGGTTCATCATTTGCACCCAAAGGCTTTAATGTGGGCTTGCAGTTGTCTGTGATGAATGGGTTGGCTGTACAGACTACTCAGGGGTGGTTGGAGGGGCTCCACTGAAAAATGTCTTAGGATTGTGGTGAGTCATGCTTGTAGGGATGGTGAAGTGTTGAAGGAGAATGTTGGGAGGCTTTGGTAATGTATGGGATATCTGTGGCTGGGGTTTGGCACTGGGCAGACCAAATGTGTGTGGTAGAGGTGGGCTGGAGGCACCTGGGAGCTAAACCCACTGGGATTTTCTCTGCAGAAGTTAGCGGATTACTGGGTCAGACAGGGATCTGGCAGGAAAGAAGTTGGTGTGTTAGGCTGGAGGAGATGAATGCTTCCCAGCTGTGTGCTTGGCCTCGGTGGTAGAGGAAAATCATGGTCAGCTCTGTGAGAGAGAGTGGGAATCAGACTAAGTCACTTGTTTTCAATTTTTTAATCCACAGATTTTGAGAGATTAGGAATTGCAGGAGTAGGTGAGCTCACTCTTGGTGCTCTTGTTCTGTGACTCCTTAAGGGCTGATGAATCCTGAGCATTCACAACTGACAGATGCTGAAGGAATACAAATGATTATCCTCTTCTTCCCTGAGAAGCATGCTCAGCTGAAAAAGAAGTGATTTCTAACCTTTTGGAGCAATGCTTAGTGGTTTCAGTAAACTTGAAACTAGCTCTTTCCTATTTTTCTTGTATTTTTCTCTAGTTTTTAGGTCTTGCTATAGTAATATTCTGTGGTATGAGCCAAACAAACCTTCTGAATCTGACCTTGATACTTGCTTATTTTGAAAGATGAGTTTTAAAAAAAAAGATTTAAAGTTAGAAGGGTGATTTCAATAGATAATTGCACATCAGAAGAATTTGCTGTTTGAAATCAAGACAAACCTGTTCATTTTTCAACATGGAAATGTTTTCTATTTCAGGAAAAAAATAAAATGCAAACTCAGCAAAGTTGTTTCTCAGTGTAGGGTAAGAACTGGATCAGGGGTTTTGCATGTTTTGACTCTCTCTGATTTCTTTTTCAGCTGGGAAAGGTGGTTTTTATGGGGGAGGCCGAGAGTGTGAAGATTGTCACATAAGAAAGCTGTAAAGTGAAGCATGTTTGGTTTGTATCTTCTCTTCCAGGTAATCAAGCTCTGTGGACCTTCTCTGAAGAGATTCCAAGATAGGTGGTGAGTATTTTCCAGAACCTGCTTCCTTCAAGGCACTCCTTAATTTAGTAATTGAAAAATTAAATGAGGAATATAAAATGCAAGCATTGTTTTCTGTTCTGCCTTGGGTGCAGAAGTTTGCATTTGCTAAGTTAATGGAATGCTTTAATTTTAAAGCTTGCAGGGCTAATCTGTGAGCAGGAGGTTGGCATCAAAATGTTAAGTTTCACCTTTGCACCAAAAAGAATTTCTTGAGAGCTGATAAGTGAACTAAATGTTACATTTTTAAAAATACTTGAATTTAGGGAGAACCTTTACACTGTATTTTTTACTGAAAGCCCAGACATTTCAGTGGGGCAGTGTTTTCTGTGTCAGAAAGCAACCCTAGGTTTTGTGGTTTTTTTTACCTTCTGTTCTGTCTGAATGTGTTAATCTAGAGGAAAACAACTTCCAGAAAGTTAAATGAGCTGCATAACATCTGCTAATCTCTGCTACATGTGACCGATTTTGTCCTGCCTGCACCCGAGACTTCCATGTATTTCATTTGTATGCACTTCATTAGGTTCTTATTTGTAAGTGAAACATTAAATCAGTCAAGAGCTGCAGGAGAATGAGATTGTTAAGAACTGCCAGTGTGGTGGCATTGCAGGTGCAAAGCCATCCTTACACTGATTTTAATCAGTGCAATTTCTTTTCCTCTGGTGGAGCTGATCTCTCCAATGAGTGCTCGCCAGGACTTTGCTCTGTACTTTGTTTTTGTTGTTTCTAGAGAAATACATACTCTGTTTCCTCTTTCACTTCTAGATTTCTTTCTAGTGAAATTAAACGAATTATATCATTGCCCATTAAATCCTCAGGAAGTTCATTCTTGCATTGCATTTCCCTAGTGCACAGGATACAAGCCATTAGAGCTCTTGTATGCTCAGACTGACTAATGAACTGTGGCGGAATGCCCCAAACCTCTAATCGACTTCTCCATCTTCCAAATCTGTGTATTTCCCATAGATCAGAAGCTTTTTGGTACATATGGTTCCGGGTTGATTTGAAGTGTCTGTACAGCTGAAATGTAGCTGTCTGCACTGGTTACTTCTCAGGGCAGGGGAGGATGATGTATTGTGTGGTGCTTCTACCCGCCCTAAATACATATTCATTTTGACCAGAAAATGGTTATTTTGTATTTATAGGGAGCTCATTTAACGTCCCTTAAATGGATTTGTTATCCATTACATCTTTCATCAATGAGAGCATCTCTTACTTTGTAAGCTGTCTTATCCTTATTTTCTGTGTAAGGGAAGGTTAATTTAACCTGAGACGGTTTTTTTGACTGAGGCTCTCTAAAACATGAGTCTTACAAGGGCAAATCATGAATTCCATGTGCCTTTTGCCAAAATACTTGTGAGCAATAGCTTATGAACCCTTCCTGTTCCCCAGCCCCACAGCTACAATGGGATCTGTATTGTAAACCTGCGTGGTTTGTACTGCTAATTGCTGAACTGGGACCTGAATATTCACTGGATCTTTTTTGTGATGTTGAAAAAGGAAATGAACTCTCTTCTGAGGGCAGAGGGGACTATGAGATTGGTAACTGTAAAACCACATGTGTAAAGCCCAGACAATTTTCAACTGTTTAAATTGCACTTAATATTGGATTTTCTTTTCTTCTTGTTTTAGGTAACACCTGAACAGGGTATAAGTAAAAACCCACTTGTTGATACTCCAGACTGTGCTTGCCATAGTTAATGTTTCTTTCTCCTGGGTACTCCCTTTGGATAGAAATTTCAAATGCATGAATCTCCCCTGGTCTTTTGGGGAATCTTGGGCTCAAGACACTTTTGCAATCAGAGTTTAGAGGTGTCAGGTGTTTATACATCACGGTTTTTTGCTTCTTTAATGGTGTATATTCCTCTTCACCCTTTCATGTTCAGGTGTGTCCATGACTTTGGTCTGGGAATTTACATGATCCACACTAGTATGAACATACATCTCCAGAGCATAGCAGTTCCTGTATGGAGCCTACAGTGGTCTGGTTGTGTCAGTTCATATTTAACATGTAGTAAGAGACAGACTTGAAGACAGACCAGTACTGAGCCAGATGGGCATTTTCCAAAATGTAGTGTGTGGCCAGTGGCACATGGGTGGCTTCAGAGTGAAGTATAGCATCATGAAAACAAGTGCCTGAAAGTAGCTTGAATTTTGCCCCAGTTGAGCACATCTGAAGGTGAGGGTGCTGGTCAGGGAATGAGGGAATAGGCACGTGGGTGCTCTCCTGCTGGGATACCACAGACTCTGAACAAGCTGCTTACCTGTGTTTCTGCCTGTAAGTGCTTAAGCAGCTCTGGGCAGGGAAGACCAGGGAGCCAGACACATGATGGGAGTTGCACCCGTGTCAGGGCCACCCTGGGCAGGATGGCTGACTCAACAACTGTGTTGGGAGGTCTTGTTTCAGGATGCTGCTGGATGGACTGTGCTGGGAGAATGGAGATGTGGTGTGGGCATGAGAGCAGTCTCTGTGCCGTTCTGGAGGGGCACATGAGTGGCTGTGACCTGTGGCCAGGGAAGACAGAGGATGAGACATGAAATGATGTGAACCACAGCAGAAACTGTCAGTTGCTTGCATGGACATGGGACTCTGAGGTTGAAACGGCTCCTTGTTTCTCTGGTCCTGAGCTAACGTGCATTGATGGAACATGAAAGTGAAACTTTCTGCAGCCAAAGACTGACGGATCTGCCCTACCAAAGTGGCTTTGAGAAAAATCTAATATTTAAACTGAAAGTTGAGTTGAAACCTCTGCAGCATTTGTTTTTGAGGAAAGGAGGGTCCCCTTGAATGTGAGGTTGCGTGGAGTACTGGAGGGCTGAGCTCTGGAGATACCTCAGGACCACCTGTGTCAAGGCATGGAAATCAGGGAATGTTCTTGCCATTGGTTCTGGGATGTTTTTGGAAATACACTCCATGCCCTGTGCATAGAGGAGAGCTGTGGGCATCTCCCCATGACCTGGCTTTGGGACCTTCTCCTTCACAAGAACATATCCCCTCACTAGGATGTCCTCATCCCTGAGTCCCAATGCCCTCTAGCATGGCTCCTCCTTTAGTGCCCATACCAGCATCTCCCTGCTTTCTCTGTAGCCCACCCATGTCCCCATATCCAGGGTCCCATGGGATCACCCTTCTTGTGAGGATCTAGGCTCTGCAGGAAGGGAGAAGCAGCAGCAGTGCTGGGCTGAGCACCAGGGTAGAGAAGGAGAAGGGAGCAGGGAAGACAAGTGGGAATTTGAGGCTGTTTTCTCCTTGCCCTTGGTCTCATCGGTGCTACAGTCTGGGAAAACTCCCTTGTTTCAGGTTTCAAATTCAAGTCCTGTTGGTGAAATGGAGACCTTTCAGTGCTGTTAACTTTTCTTGTTAGCTTTCCACACTATCTGGAGGGAGCTGTGAGGGCCAGATGTCTGACATACGTAAAACTAGACTGCAGGGGTGGGGTGGAAGGGGGAAGTGCAATTAACTGGAAAATGTGTCTTAAAAAAGAACAAATGGGGAGCACAAAAGAAAACGAAGTACCTTGTGTGAGTGGCTTATGTAGCAAAGTAATTGAGAAGAGTTTATTATGATTTAATGTGTCATTAATCAAAGCTTGCATTTTTCTCCATAACCACCTTTAAAAATTGCTTTTTCAGTCTTTGTCTTTTACATTTTAATTATAAATAAGTTTATCATTATTTCCACTGTTGAGGGGTTTTGTGTTGTATTCCACATTTGCCTTCCATATACACTGTTTGCTCATTCAAGGCTATTAAGAAAAAAACAAACAGAATGAATGTGCAGCACTGCTGTTCATCTGTGTTTGTTTTTTGTGAATGAATCTTATGCATGAGTGCACACAGGCATGCTCATGCTTCAAACACTTCTACAATTCAAACTTTTTCATTAATTCTGTACTGTGATGGGGAAAATTTCAAAGTAATCTTTCCTTTTAAAAAAAGTTAATTATTAGCCAACATTTCCAAGCTGGAATTGTGTGATTCTATAATTGCCCTGTTTTCCCAGTTGTGTACTGTGCCTCCCGCAAACACCACCTGCCTTCTGCATTTTGTAGAGATATTTCTATATATCGTGGAAAAGGGGTGTCTCTTAATGCAAGTATCTAATGTTGATTCACTGCTATACAACTGTTCATCCCCTAAGAGTGTGGGATTACAAAGCATTATCATGCTCAGATTGACTCAGGTAGTGCTATTTTTATTTAAGCTGTATTAAGGTATCATTGTGAATCTTTGGTCTTGTAGCATGGGTGTAATACGATTTACTATTTTTATAAAAAATCAACATGTCTGTACAAATCCTGTCCATGGCTAGAGCTGCAAAGATTAGTCATGAACTCTACACTCCTCCCCCCTGCCCCACCGCCCTTCCTCTTCAGTGAGTTGTTACATTTTTAATTTTTGTTTCACCTACATCATGTTGTCCAGGCTTGGAATAAGACGGTGCCTTGGTTTATGGTGTCAGGGACTTGGTATGTACTGGGAGAAGCTTTAGGATAAGTGGAGGGCTTTGGTGTAAGAGGGAGGCAGGTTTGGGGATGCTCAGTGGATTTACCTGGACAGCCACCAGGAAAGTGCAGTGGGTTTCATCCATCTGAGCCCTTGTGGAGCCATCTAATTCAAGCAAATGAGATCTCCCATGGACAGTGTACCAGCACTTCTGTCCCTCTTTCTCACTGGCTTTTACATCAGGCCCCACCTCTCTTAATCCAAAAACTGGCAGTAGTTTGGGGTGGATCCTTATCTTGCTCCACTCCTCCTCATTACCCTGTAGCAGCTTAGTACCCTGGTAATGCAAAAATAAACATGCATCCTAGGCTTGAGGTTGGCTGAGGAATGCAGTCAGAAATATCTACAGACAGCCTGTCTTTCTGGCTGGATCCCTTCACACTGGACAGACTGCCAACCATTGTGTTTTCAAAGGGACAGGAAAAAAAATCATGGCCTTACTTGAAAACAAAATGCAATGAGATGAGGTGTGATTTTCCTCAACTGGGACAAATACAAAGTTGATCAAAATGAATTTCCTTTGCAATGGGTCTGACTGATAGTCAGCATGGTTTGCAGAGATGGTGGGAGTGAAAAGGACTTCCCAAAACATTGCTTTGGTTCTTTAGGAATCGCCTAGCAGAGTTACAATAGCCCAGGGAATGTTTACCATAAGCTGCTTGGATGCAGCTCCCTTTCTGGGAAGCTCAGTAGGAAGGACATTGCCACCCTTAAACTTCCCACCTCCAGGATTCAATGGGGTGGGAGGCTGTCTCCTGAGGGAGAGTTTCTAGGCTTCTTTCTGGCCTTCATTGGCATTTGGAAGGTGAGGTGATTGTTGACAGGAGGAGTGGTGATGGAGAGAGAGGGTGAGTGTAGGCATCCTCCTGGGCGCTGGGTCCTACGGCAGCCTGGCTGGCAAGCAGCTTAGGTGCTGTAATTGGCTTGTGGCAGCCAAAGGTGCCAGGATCCTGGTGGGAACACTGCCATGAGCAGCCACGATTGTCTTGAGTGAGGTCTGCAGATGTGTGACCATGAACATACAGAGACAGAATGAGCATTTCCGTCCCCATCAAGCCTTCTTTTGAAATGAAATGGACATTTGACTGTGGAAATTTTTACAGCCTTCTCCTTAATTATCAGGAATGCAAAAAAACTTTCTGTAACTACTTGACTACTACCTTTCACAGAAAAAAAAAAAAAGCCAGTGGTAGTGGCAGGATGCTCCACAGTTCAGTATGGACAGCATAGCATGTCCACTGAAGGGATGAGAAGATGCTGTAGGTTTGCCACTGCAGCTCCACAGCCAGCTTCTTGCATAGTCCTGCTGACCACAAACTGGCTCATTTAGGGTAGAGGAACATAAACTGTTGATTTTGTCATAATAAAATACATCGATAATTTTGACATGGGAGGCACACTGAGTGTGAGCCTAGCCAGGCTGGAAGGCAGAGAAAAAATTATGTTAATTAAAAGGTATTTTGAAGTGAGGGCTGAAAACCACGTACTATTTTGAGGGATTTAACCTATTTAATATGTTTACTTCTTTGTCCTGTTTATACTTATCATCTATTTTAAACTATATTAAAGTGTTTCAATTGCAAATTTAACCATTTAACTGGTTAGCCACTCACAGACTTACAGGTCTGAGCATTTGCTGCAGCTCTCTTGCTGCATGCCTGCTGCAGCCAGGGGCTTGGGCTCCATGTCCTTGTCAATGGTTTTCTTTGGAAGGCTTGGTTTGGGGCTTTTTTGTGAGGGGACAGCTCCTCCTGACACTACCAAGTGTTGTGTGTGCCTCTGCTGTTGAGTCCAGATGTTGTCCTCCTCTTGCACAATGTTCTGGTGAAGTTCCAGTGGAGCATCAGTGGGGTTGGTGGGGCGAACACTGGTTTTTGTGTGAGCAAAGAGAGTCTTAACTAAGCCAGACAGTTTTGTTTCCTTCTCCCTGTGCATTTGGTATTTATAAATACCACTCTTGGGCTGCCAGAAAATCTGGTCTCTTCACAGTCAAAATCCCAATTTCTCCCTTCCAGCGAGCTGACATGCATTCCTGGGGAAAGCAGACATGGTTGTCAGTCCCTTGTCCAGATTTTGTTGTTGTCTGGAATGAAGCATTAGGATCTGCAGTTGCACTAGATGATCACTGTACGTCCTTTCCAATTGAACTACTTGGTTCTATTCAAGTACAGACAGGATTAGAGACGTGGAAGAGGACTGGGCTGTAGATCCCAGCTGTAGCTGTGTTCCTGCTTTGGTGCAGAAGTGGGAGCGATTTGCTCTGCTAGGTGCTTTCTGGCTGTCTGTCTTACCTCATAAAGCCTGAGAATTAATTGTCTTAATATTGATTTAATCAGCAAATGGAGTGTGCTCACAAAGTGTAGTAAATCTGCTACAGTAAAAATGAAGTGGATTCAACTATAGAATTTTTCATTCCACAAAAAAATAATATTTGATCTTAATTGAATTTAAAAGGCAATATAATTTGACATTTTGTTCAATGAAATGCAGAAGAAAAATAATATAGGGGAAATATTAGTTTTTATAATTTAGGGAGGAAACATATTAGGGATTTACCATAAAAAAATTATTTCATGGCACATCACTATTAAGTCATGTATCCTTATGAGTATATAAGGCCTGTCTCACTGTTATGTACCATTACTACTTATGTTAGGATGGTTAATTATCTAGTTCTGATCATTTGTATTGGAATCACTAAGGCAGGTTGCTTTTTAGCCTTTTTTTTCTCCTAGTTTAAAATAACTTCTCTCTGAATTATAAAGAAATATTTTAACACTGTAACAAGGAGCACAATAGATATGTTAACTTAAGTGTCTGAAAATAGAAACTTCTGGATGTAAAACCTTGTGCTGATTGGTTTCAGAATATACTAGGAGTACCTTCCCTGAGTTTTCATGGGTTTTCTAAGTGTTTTCAATGTGAAGAAAATAGCTTTTTTTTTTCCTTTTGTTTTGTTTAGGTTTTGGTTGTTTTTTTGTTGTGAGTTTGACCAAGCATATTTGGCAGACTCTGCTCCTTAGTTATAGAGTATGGTAAGAGGATTGAATGGTCCCAGTTCATCACTATAAAGATAATGGAAGATGAATTTACCTGCAGAATGGCAGCTGAATGGAGGACTGATAGTAGATGTGAAAGGCATTTCAAAGCAGGCAGGTACTAAATGATATACTTAGTAGAGTACCTCAGAAATGAGTTCAGATTGTCCTCTTGAATCAGTGCCCTTTTTACGATCATAGGCTGGATCTCTAACGCAAAGGGTCTGGTTTTGCAGGTTATCTGTTCCAGACATTTAATAACTCCATGGTAGCATTCACCTCCAGCCATATGTTTTCTCTGCACCCTGGATAAAGTGTGACTTAGTAGGAGAAGATTGGGTCTTATCATGCTTTCCATGCCTCCCATCATAGTAAGGGAATTTTCTACCTAAATAAATGTAAAATTTTTATTTTATTTCTCATTGGATCTCAAGCACCCTTCTCCCTTCACCTCTGCAAGATGCTCTGGTTAAGAGTGGTGAATGTCTCTGCCTGGACACCCAGGCATCCTGGGGAAATGGAGCAGTATCCGACTCCATGACAGCACCCACGCAGAATACGGGATTTGTTATGCCTAGATGCAAGTCAAAACTTGTGAGAAGTGGTTTAATAATGGGAATATCAACAGATCCCTGAGTACAGTGCTGCTGCTGTATGCTTTCATAAAGCTAAGGTCTAGGCATGACAGTTATGATGCATGGCTTTGGGAGTATGTGAAACTGCAGTCATTAAACAAAACTGGGCTTTTAAACTAATGACAGCAGCCTAAATGGCTTTGCAGTAAAACAGATTCCCTTAGGCTACCATTCTTCAAATAATACAGGTCCTATTAACTTTAAAAAAACCAGGAAAATATTTTGTTTTGGTGCTGTAGCACTGCTTTTACATTCTTCCCAAAGGCTGTGCTGCTAAGCATTTGCTAGGCTCTAAGCTGGAGGTGTTAGAAAATAATGAATGGCAGTAATTCATGCTCTGTTATTCCCCTGAATTAACCCACATGCAATACCAAGGATTCACACCTATTCCAAGATGGGTTTCCAAGTGAGTATGGAGACACTTTTCTCCATGTAAATTCAGCTGTGTTTAACTGAATAGGTAGTGCTGCACAATGTCTCTGTTATTCAAAGTTTTATTGAAAGATCTTCATCAAAACCTGTTCCAACTCCTGCTGGTTTAAAATGATCCACAATAAAGCAACATGTTGTCTTCTCTCCTTTGAAATTATTGTTGCCAAACTAAAACTGAAGATGTAAACATGCATGTTTTGCCTTTTACTTCATGCCAGAGGTCCTCGTGGACAATGATCTAAAATGCGTTGCTTGGTTTCCTTGAAGACATGTTTTAAGAGGGTTGACGGTTGCAGTAGACCAACACATTCTCAGTCAACCACTTTCACATCTTTTTAACTTTAACTTTTCCCCTGGCCACTCTTGGTTTCTTCCTGAAAATAGCTTGGTTTGTTTCTGTCTCCCTGTCCCCCTCATTCTTCACCTTTATCAGAACTCACTGGGTCTTTTGTTCCTTCTTTTATTGCCAGGAATAGAGGAGAGAATGTAGTAACCCAGAACTGTGAAAAGATGCCAAGTAGCAGAATTTAGTTGTTTTGCGTCATCTCTCTTAATACCATACACAACTTAGAGCCCACTTCTCTGCCTGTATACTCAGTTTCAACCTGGGGCTGGCCTTGCTTGCTGAATAACTCCAGATAACTGGTTGGTTGGGTTTTTGTTTTTTGGTTTTTTTAATAAAACAAGCAGTTTCATTAGAAATGTATGTGAAATCTGTTGAGAACAGCCATATTTCACTTTCTCTGTGTCATGAGATGAGAGTTTAAAGCTGGATGTTGCAATGCTATCTAGTGTTCCTAGGAGTCCTGTAAGACTGAACAGAGGTCTTCTGCTAAGTCAGGGATGTTGAGTGCAGCTTTCAGAACCTGATAAATTCTTTTCTGAATGTCACCTGCTGTCCTGGCTCTCTTCAGGCTTTGCCTGTCCTGCAAGGCCTGGATAACATACTACTCTTTCTGCCACTTTTCTCATGTATTTCCAGTAGTCTGTCCTAAATAGAAATGTGTTTTCTATGGAAAGTTCTTTGTGGAAGAGGGAGTCTGTCTAGCAGTAACTTCGGCCATATTCTCTGCTTCCTAGGGAGTATGCTTGAGTCAGGAGAGAAGAGTGGAAGAAGAAGGGTTAAATTAACTATAACATGAACACTAGAACAGATAGCTGACCTCTGTAACACCAAGAACTATTTAATTTTAGAAATTTGCAGACTGTTTCAAGTTTGTCATGCTCCTTACAACCATCTGAGCATAGATACAGAACACCATTTATTAGTTTACTGCAAAGCTTTGTTGTTTAATTTCCCTGCTGTTTGAAACACTGAATTTTAGGTGGAATAAGCAGGATCTTGGAGCATTGATGGGATCAATTCCATCTTCCTTTAGAGCACTGAAAGCTGAGGGAGAAAGGATGCTCCTGGTCATGCTGGAAGGAGCTCAGCTCCTCTGGTTCACTTGTTTTCCTAGCATGCTCAGCCCTAGCAGAGACCAGGGCCATGGAACAGTTAATTGTGGGCAGGGAGGAGACAGATGATCATCCTGCCCCAAATCACTTAAACGTCTTAAGAGTCTACCCTTGCCTGTCTGAACGAGCCAACTAATCTTTCAGTGAGCTGCACAAGTGAGCACTGAGCTATATATGGTACAAACAGGGAGATGACACAAAATTATCAACTTCCCTTTTCCTACTCTACCACAGCAAAAAGCTATGCACTGTTTGCCTGCTTAATGATGGAGGAACATCAAGTAAATTGTTCCTGGCTATGGTGGGTTCTCATCCTCTGGAGGCTTTTAGGTCAGGGTTGCATCTCTTGAAAACAGGTAGTATAGGCCAAAGGAGTGGTGGCTGGATGCCACAATTCTTGGAGAAATTATTTCAATGAAGAGGTAGTAGACTAGATCAGTGGTTCTCAATGCTTTTTGTTAAATGCAGCAAATTCCCAGCAACTGTGCCTCAGACATGTGCATGATGATTGCCTGACGATTTGAAAGAGCAATATCTTCATGGTGACCACACATGAAGTCTTTGGTGCTGTCCTGGAGACCTGGTGGGAGGAGTGATGCTAAGGGTGTCGTCCCCCCCCCCCCATCTGGGGCTAAGTATGTCAAAGGTAAAAGAACAACTGTGAAGTGCTCAAAAAATGTCTTTATAAGAAGTGTTCCATATTAGTCCACCAAAAAGTGAAAGAAAAAAAATTAATCTGTATCAGCACATATGTATTTTATAGAGATCTAGCTTATTACTACAGTTGGCTTTTCTTACTGCTAATGCTTCTGCAGGCTGTGCAGAAAATGGAATGTGTCTGGCCCAGAGTCAGGGCACAGAGGCTTTTATCAGGGCCACTCAGAGACAGCCCATCTGCAAATTGTATGTAATGTTTCTCTTTGTTGTCTTCTCTAAATAAAAACATGATGCTATATGGAGTTACTCCTAGTTCCTTACCTTTTTTTTTTTTTTTAAGAGAAGTAACTTCATTGGGCCTAGTGCTCTCTCTGAAGTGAATTTTTCTGCTTAGGACATTGAGACTTGTTTTAGAAATAAAATAGTTCTTCATCATGGAACTCTGTGCAAAACTATGCTGTTCAAATCACTGGGGAAAAAGAGACAATCCCTCCATGACACTGGTTGTTGTAGTGTTTTTCTTAAACTGATACATGTACGGCTGTCCCTGAAAATAAGTGAGCTTAAGCAAAGCGTAACATGCTTTTCCCATAGTTACAGTGATGTAAGCCAGCTTTGGTCCACCAGCTTTGGTCACCCTTGCCTAGCAGTGGGTGTTTCTGGAGGAAGGTAGAGCATAAGGATTGCAGTTAGAAAGGGAAATGCAATTACAAGAGCAAGAGAGCAAACACTTGTTTGTATTTTGGAAAAATTGGTACTCATTGCTCTCTGGTTCACCTTCCTTGCCTTAAGGTTTTCTCATTGGAAGCAGTTTCTGTAAATACCATCTCTTCCTTTCCCTTTGGAGAGATCTCAAATAGCTGGGGTGGAATTAGTGTCTGGGTAATCAATAACTTTTAATCTGCATGATGTGAGTTTTTTTTCATGAAGTTGGTTCTTTCTGTACTGGAGAAAATACATCTAAAGCAAATGTTAATGAAGATTTGACTTAACTCAGTGTTACTATATGGTCTTACAATTTTGCAATATAGATGTCTTCCAAAACAATTTCAGTTATTGCTAGGTTCACACTAAATGATTAACCTACTAGCAGAAAGCCTGTGTAGTTGTGCCTTTGGAAGAATTTTTAAGCCTCTTCCGTGCTCTTCTTTCCCTGCAAGTCTGATTGAAAGATAAGACATTGACCATAAAATAGTGATGCGTAACCTAGTTCTCTTTCAGTTTCGTCCTTGGCTTCTGCATTGCACTGAAAAGTGTGTAATGAAAGGGTTTAAAGTCTGCCCTCAGCCACAACATTCAGACTTGTATTTCATTTGAGGCATATGCCTGAATTATCATGGGGTTGACTGGATTTATTCATGCACTTATACGCATGCTTAATCTCTGTGGATAACAATGCTTGAAAGCATTTGTTGATGGAAGGTTATAAGTATTCTTCTTTGTGTGAGTGGCATCAGGTGCAGAGCATGTGAAAATATTCATTAATCATCTCTTTGTCTGGGGCAGTCCTTGTAATGGGAATACCTTCTTATATCCTGATTTTCTCAAAAGGTCTTTGCCTTTTCTACCTGGGGCAGATGGTGAATTTCCCAGTGCTTAGTTAAGGAGCTGAATCTGCAGCTGAATTTAGGGAGGTGACTAAACACTGCAAAATGCAATGATTTGTGAGAGAAAAGACAAGACTACAGAAAATATTCCAGTTTTGTTCCTCATGCATTCTTGTACATTTTTAACATTTTTACAGCTAAAAGCCATAACACTGCCTACCACGTTGCATTGAGACAATTCACTCAGAATCCTCCAACAGGCGTTGATGCTGTGGACCTGCCTATTTGCTAGTTCTGGTTTTAATTGTCTTTCTCTTTAAAGAGATGTCTTTAAATCTGACCTGAGGTTAGAGGTTGAGCTGTTCCTTATTACTCTGAATAGCAGTGATATGTTTGCTTGTATGCCCAGTTGAGCGAGCTTGGAGATGAGCAGCAGTGGAGCTGGACATAAGTCATGGAGTTACTCATACCTTCTTACCTTTTCCTTAAGTTGTCTTGGTTAATAATACAATATAATAAGAATAATAATTCTGGACAGTAATAGGTTTGCTTCCCTGTTTTGTGTGGTGGCAATTCTGTTGTTGCAGAGGTTTTGAATTTAACTTTGAATAAACAGCAGGCACAAAGCCAGTTACTGTGTGCATGGTTGAACACGACTTGATGGAGTTACAGAATAGTTTCTCTGCACATGGAAATACTTTCTCATCTCTTAAAGGCAATCCTGTGCTCTGACAGCAATGCTTTCATTGGAGAATGTTAAAACTTAAATACCGGCTCATACTGCACACTTTTATAGTCTCGGGTTTTTCAAGTACATGAATCACCTTTCCTTTATTCCATGTGGTGGGAAAACAGTCCTACAGTGCTTATAAATGATGTAGTTTGCATTTGCTCAGGGTGCTGAAGTTTAGGGAGTGAACTCCAGGGATATATCTGCTATGTTGAAGTTATTCAGAGCAAAGCTTGGTTTTGATCTTAATGTATTTGCTACTAAATTTTATTAGGTAAACATGAGACAGACTGCTGTCATCCAGCAACAGATTATAATTGTTTTGGTGGTGTATCTTTGGTTCCTCTTCAAAAATGACTCAAATGACCAGTGCTTACAAATAACCGCCCTCCCCTCCTCTAAACCTCCAAGTGTGGATGACCTTTGCTGAGGTCAGAAAAGGGATTTGAAGATACTGAAGGAGAGTGCCAAGAGCACCCTTGCCTCTGGGTGCTGTGGGATGAGGCTACAGGTGGCAATTAATCCCATTTAATCTTATTTTTAAAATATTTTTCTATACACATCATGAAACTCTCTCATGATCCTGTTGTTTAGGTTTCTCTGTGAGCTGGTTGTGGTCAGAATGTTTCAAAATAGCAGATTTCACGAGGCAGTGTTGATTGCAAAGCCCAGTCTCATGTTGTTGCAGTGAGCAGGGAGTAGATTTCCAACCCTAACATATTGGTCCCCTCTTGGTTGCTTGCCCTGAGGACAGGCTGTTCACCTCCCTCCCTTACTAGAAACTGCCCTGTTTTCAGTTTCAAGTTGCTCAGGGGCTGTTTAATAGTTTGAATGGGTTTTTGTCAGTGTTGTGCATTTATTTTTTTTCATCTACTGTTCACCATCCTGATGTGGTTACAGCAAAAGCTCCTCTCCCTTCTTGTTTTGTTTCAAGATACATAGCCAAGTGCTGCTAGTCTGCCACTTTCTGTGTTCTTTTATTGTATTTTTAATTGAAGAACATTTTGGTCTTTGCTCTTTATTTTTATTTGCATGATCTAATTCAGCTTGACTTTGGCAATTTCTCTTTACCCCTTTGCTTCCTGACCTCTGACACAGCTGTATTTGCTGAACAGCCCTTCCTTTCCATTCCTCACATTCACTCTCCTTAATCCTAAATATCCCTTTTTTGGTGATATTTTTTTTCTCCAGTTGGATTGGGAATTATTCCCTAAATGTTCTTCCTGCTTTGTTTGGGGTTGGTAAGTACCAACTTTTTTTTTTTCATCTCTGCCACACAGATACTCTAAGCTTTTTACAAGTGTGTTCTTGAGCACTTTTGTCCAGTTGACTTCCATGGTGAGTTCCTTTGATTCCTCAAAGCTTTTGGGAAATGGAAAAGATTAATTTTTGTGCTTCCCTTTATAGTATTCTTCTACTTAAATCACCTCCCTATGATTTCGGTTGCCTCTAAAGTTACTTTCATTGAGCACTTACAGTTACTTAAGGTGTCGAAATTAGAATTGCCCTCTTCCAGTTCAGCAGCTGGAGGATTACAATTGCTGTCTACTGCTTCCAGGAATATCTGTGGTCAGCTCTTTACATTAATAGTGGGTTCTTCAGTTGAATATTTTGGGAAGTTACAGTCACACAGTAAGATAAGATCTGCTAGCACTTTTATCTTGCTGTGGACTTTGCAATCTACACTGCACCACCATACAAACTGTAGGGTGTAGAATAATCTGTGCTGTTGTCCCTCCTTCTCTCAGTCAGTGTTAACCCCATACTGCTGCAGTCCTCTGGAATTTCTTTTTCTGCTACCTGACTTTTCTGTTGCATTGCCTTTTCTCCCAGCATCAATATGTTAATCCTTAATCTTGTTTCTTTTTCATCATCTGTGAATTTCTGACTGATTATCTACCATCCTATCTGATTGCTGCTATTGAAGTTAATATGCACTTTGTTCTCCTAAGTTTCGATATTCCATGCTTTTTTGCCCATGTTTACCAATCTCCTTGTCTGTTTATTAAAACCAGATATGAGAATTAGCTGATTTTCCTGATTATCCTGTGGCTACAGGTGTTTTTTTTCCCTCTGTAACTCCTGCCTGTGCCTGCTGTGATCACAGAAGGACCTCTTTCATCCACAGAGAAATTTCCTTTTTTCTATGAGTGCCTTCTCATGGTGGAACACCGAAAACTTCCCTTTCAGTGTCAGCTCTTAAGCCATATGGATGACATTAACTTGTAATAGCTTTTCCTTCCTTTTGTATCATTGAAAGAAAGTCCTCAGGGATGCTGCTTAGAGTCTAAACCTTGTCTCCCCAGGCTCTCTCTGTAGCTTAGAGGGAAGTAGGCACCACCAGGGAGCATCCAAAATAGGCTCCTGCTCCAAATTGCCTTCCTAGTCTACCAGCAGAGAGACTATCCTCTTCTGGGCTAAATTTAGTCCTGAGCCTGGTTCATGCCTGTGGTTGAATTCTTCATCTGCACACTGAGAGCAGAAACACTTCATCTCTTACTGGAAGACCAGAGATAAACCTCTAGGGGGTAAAGGAACTAGAATATTCTTAATAAGAAGAATCCAATATAGTGGTGTCAATAAATAGAGAGCTGAGGACAGTACAGTTGAGGAGCCGGGTACACAGGATGGAAAAGGAGATGGAGAACAGTCAGGCCTCCAACAGATGACTTGTGGCCTTGCAGTCAGAAGCAGCTGAAAGACTTTCCTGATGGAAAGCCATCTTGCAGCATCTCTCCTATCAGGAAGAATAAGTCCAGATTGCTGTGTGTACAGACTTACTGTTTTATTTCCCATTAAGAGGGTAGACACACAATCAGATTTTCGCTCCGAGTTGTCTTATATTTTTAGCCTGTGATTGGATTGCAAATGCACACTGGATATTTACATTTCTGGAAACAGGCTCTGGTGCTGTTGTCTTAACCAAGATCCACACTAATTTGCTGAGCTTCCAGATGGGAGCCATTCATTTCTTTATTACAAATTTGCAGGAATGCTTAATTTAATCTAGATTTTCTAGCTCAGTAGTTTGCCTGTTTTAACTTTCTAGCATTTTCTTTACCTCCCCTTCTGCTTTTTTTTTCCTTACCCTTGAGCTGAATTATCCATTGTGCAGAATAAAGAAACTGGGTTTTGCAAAAGGAGCACCTGTCCATCATCCATCCTGTGTGAAAGCTCTTGTGGAGCTGATTGTCCTTCCATCTCCTACAGAAGGTTTCCTAGGAGGGGAATAAGTTCAAGGCATAGCTGGTAGAGCCTCTTAACCCTGTTTCACTTGGTTTGTTGAGACTCATTACATTTTGCTAGCTTCTTTGTTTTAAACTATTTAATGATCATCTTATTCTGGTCTAGTGCATGTGCTGAATATAGATGTTGTTAAACTGTTGGTTCTTTTTCTGTTCTGAGTAGATAAGGATATTTGCAGGAGGAGGTTCATAATTTTCCTTAGCAGCATTCAGCCTCCAGTGCATTGAGTGGCTTGTGATTGTGTTATAGCCCTTTCTTTAATGAAATTTTAAGCTACATGTCTCTCTGCAATCACTTCTGCCTGAGGTTCTTAGATAGCCATGCAAACACTATGTATATCTATGCTATGGCATGCAGTGCATACTGAAGAAGCAGATGAGGTGCAGAAAGGTAGGGTTAGCTCATGAGCCAACTCTTTTCTTCATTGCTACATTTTCCATAACAGCTAAGGCTGTGGTAGGAAAAAATGATGCACTATGTTTTAGCTACTTCAGTTTCAGAATGAGTGTATTGAACAAGCCTGAGGTCAACTTTATTATTTCTACTTCTTGTGTTACGAGTTCCCAGTGCTCCAAATAGCCAAATGTCATTCCAGAAAAACACAGAAGTGCTGCACAGGGAGTTTACTTCCCTAAGCCCTGGAGACACAGTATGCCCAGAGCAACAGGCATGACAGAGCTCATCTTGAACAAGTCAGGTCAGCCACGTGCAGTAAATAGCCCATGAGAGGGAATGTATAAGTGCCCTGAATGATTCCTGTGTTGCTTGTGGTTATGTAGCATCATTCCTTACTCAGGATTGTTGCCTGTGAGGCAGTGATGATGGTAATGACATGATAAAGTACCAGAAGACATCTTTTTGTTCTTAGTCTCTACAGCATAAGTCTTGCTGCCTCCTCGTCTGGGGCTCTGGCCCCAAGGTGCTAGGGTGATGCTTTCAGCCAGGTGTTGCTCAACCCTTGCAAAATTGGGGCCAAATGGGACAGTTGGCTAGTGGGGTAGTAGTCTGGAGACACTGCATGCTCACTTCTGGTGTAAATAGCCCTTGCTGCTTGCATGTTTCCGGCATGAAATTATTAATATTGGTTTATCCACAGCAGATGAGTGGACAGGCTTTGGAGTATTTTATCCAGTGGTGGAAGCGATGGGGCAGGCGTCCTCGGGACTGAGGCCAGGAGATTCATCTTGTACATGCTCAAAGGGTCAAGGAAAAATTTGGACATGATTCCTAGCATCACTGGCAGGCTGTGAAGCACCACAGAGGCAAAGGTGATGTGGTGGAAACGATTCAGTAAAACATTATTTGGTTAGCAGTTCTCCGGTCAGCATCTCAGGTTAACAGACATTAACCCAAACAGGGTGGAATTTCTTTAGGAGGAATAAAGTAATATAAGAGATGTTTAAATTCTTATCTTATGTATTTGTTTGAATACAGTAATGAGTCATTAGTGGGAGAATTGGTTTAGTTAACTTACAGGAAGTGAAATGACATGATAAACTAGAGTAGGAAAATAATATTTTACATTATTTGACATAAAAATGGTATTATAATATATATTTTATTAGAGTATTGTTTTTTATCTTACTCTATCACAATAAAAAAGTATGAATATAAAGGAAAAATAAACTGCATTTGTAGTAAGAACAGAAGCTGCTGAAAGGTAGCTGTGAAGTAAGCTTGTGTGCATCGAAAAGGCCAGCCTGGAAGTTTTCTCCCTATTATGCTGTGTGTGTAAACTCATTACAATCCTTTAGGAGTTTCTCACAGTCTTCTCCTGCCTTCAGGTGACCAGGACACTGAAATCCCTGTGCTCCCCCCAGTCACAGCACCATCCAGTATGCGTGTGTTGTGAAAACGGCTCAGCAAGGCTGCCCTGCAGCAGCCCAAGCTGGTTTGGGCTACCTAGCAAATCCTATTAAGTCAGGGGTGTCAATACAGTGTGCACAGCTTTGGTACAGAGGGGACTATTTATAGCTGCAGTAAGAGTATTGTGTGCACAGTGCTTTTCTTTCACACCTAATCAGGGACCTTGACAGATTCACCATCCCTTTTACCTGCTCAGCTGCTTAGGTACCAGACCTCTGAGAGCACCAGTGTTTTAGTTGGAAATCCTAGTGGTCTTCTAAGACTATCTGAGGGCCATTGTGGAAGACAAAGTTGCAACTTTCCACCTGCATCTCTGCACATCATCTCCTTCTCTCCTGACTCACTAGGTTTAGCTCTTTGGTTCCTGGAGCATGGCCCTGCTGTCACCATGAGCCTTGCCGTGGGAAGGAGGAGGGACACCATAAATTTGTCAGTGATGTCATTAAACTTCTAAAGCTCATCTCAGTATGAGTTGAGTTTTTTGGAGTAAAGTGCATAGGATCTGGAGTTTGGAGGGACAGAATGTGGCAGAACTGCAGGGTATGGTAACAAGGATAGGTTCTTGGTCTTCATGGGAGATTTACACACCCCATCAGCAATGTCAGTTCACGTTTTTTTCCTGTCTGACTGGTGAAATAGGAAGGACTCACCTAGAAGAAGTTTCCAGCCTGGAAGAATTCTGTGGCAGAGCGAGGACCTCCTTTGTGTGTGTGTAGGTGTTCATGATCTGGTTTTAAGCTTGGGCATTTGGCAAGTACACCAATGGTATGTCAAGACATTACCACAAATTTAGTTTCAAAATAACATAGCACTAGTGAGGCACAAAGAACAAAGATGACCAAGAACATAATCCTTCCAGCAGCCAGCCTGGGCTGGGGTCCCCCACTGCTGCCAGCCCCCTGAGATCTGCCACAAAGTAAAATCAAACATATAAACAAAGCATGTGAGATTTCTGCACACTTACTGCATTGCATCAAGTCAGTTGATTATAGAGACTGTTGATTTTACTGGGTTTTTATATTCTTATTGAGAGCCATTTATCAATCTGCACGGCAGTTTGATTAACTGAGAATTGCTGGATCTCTGGTATATATTGCCCTCCAAAGTGAAGGGTGCAGCAATAAACAGTCAGTTGGGCTGCTGAAGAAGTCTGTAGGTTTCTTTGGAGACTGGAAAGGAGATATCTTGACACTTAAAAGCCTTTCCTTTGGCAACTCGACAGTGTTTGCCTCAGCAGTTCTGTACCAGCATCCCTTGAGGGGGCTGGCAGCCCGTTTCAGCCTACTGGTGCTGCTCTGTGAGGTGTCTGTGTCCACCCCTGTGGTGAGACAAGAGAGAGCAGCCTTTTTATGGGTGGTCTCATGTGGGAAGGGAGCGGGAGGCTGGTGTCACTGCAGTTTCAAATCCACCCTGTCGGCAAAGAGGTGAGGCAAAGCCTCAGGCAGTGGGAGAGGGAAGACGATGTTCCTGCAGAGCAAGGAAATAGGAAATTGTAGCTGACTGGTGCTTCTGGCAATGTTTCCTCGCAGTAAGCACACTGCTCCTTGCAGAGTATGGTTTTCATTAGTTCAGAAGGTTTAAATTCAAGTCTCCTTCAATATTTGGGACACAGTATAAGACTTTCCCTTTACTCAGCAAATACACCTCCACATCAGTCTGCATAAAATAACTTGCAGTTTTTAAGCAAGGGAATACTTAAACTTGGCACCAGGCATCTCAGTGTGTTGCTGGAGGATGTTGCATGGGCACTGTACACAACTGGATAAAGCGTGGACAGGGTGGCTAATGACACCTGGAATCTTGCTGCAATATTTGTGTGAAGTGTTTCCAGTGTAGCAAAAGCTTAGGGCTCTTCTCACAAATACCCTCGTCTTTAATATTCTTTTTTTGTTAACAGTGTAGGAAAAACTTTGGCAAGCTGAACAAGCAGAGGCTGTGGAAAGCTTTGATCTCTGTGGTGAGGCATTGAGGATGTGGCTACCAGCATCACACAGGGTGAGGTGGTTTGGAGCAGCAGAACAATGCTGTTCAAATCCCCATCCTGGCATCCTTGAAAGAGGCCAAGCCTCCATCCAAGACAGGATAAAGGTGTATTTTAAACACTATTTTGACAGGACACGTTCAGCTGCTTGGTCAAGGTGAATCTGGGCTGCAGTGTGTCTGAATGGCATGTCAGCCTGTAGCCCCCTGGTGCCTTCTGGGAGCCCTAATACATTGACCTGTTTTGAAAACCCAGTTTGGCTGGTTGAGATAGGCCAAGAGTGCTGAGACAGAAGCAAGGGATGGTTGTTAGCTAATGTAATCTGCTGTCCTAAAGCCAGCAGCTTACCACATATTTGTTGGGTTGGACTGGAAAAAGATGTTCCACTTCAGCTCTGCTTCCTAAAATGCACAAAAATATTTGCCAGTTTTCCAGAAGATTTTTGAATTAATTAAGTTATCTACAAGGCTGCATTGAATCAACTTTTTATCCTAGCATAAAGGAACATGTAGTGGTTGGAGTGATCAATCTTATATATTCACAAACATATTATTGTTGAAGTTGTGGAGCAAAGCTTATGTCTTCAAGTCTTTCAATGACTGAAGTTGTTGAGTTTGTCCCTGAGCTGCTGTGCAGTGGTATACCCATCAAATTTTTCTTGTCTTGGAGGTAAAAGTCAGTAGTGAGACACTAAAGTTGAGGTAGATGCCTTTTTATGATTTTAAGTGTCTTGTTTTATGTCTCAAATTCGCTTTCATCAAAATGATGGCTTACAGTTGCTATCTAAGCAGCAAAGTATCCAGCAAGTAGTGAGGGCATTTTTCTGTCTGGGACAAGGCATTGCCAGCAATGTCAGGGTGGTGCAGGGCTGGCATGGCATTTGCAAATGATGACTCATAAAACCGATGCTGTGATTAATTAGTGTTTTCAAAGCTCTGAAGCAGTCATTTCTGTATTAATAATGGTTGTATCTAAGTGGCACTCTGTTGGCATAAGGGTTCCTTCTGAACAGAAGTTGAAAACAGGTAATTTTGCCATTAAAGCCTGAGTGTGTAGCCACATCAGGCTGTGGGTACAAACTGGGTCTTATGTTAATGCATTTGCTCCTTGAAGGTTTTTGTCTCTTTGATGCAGAACTGTTGCTGCTCAAGGTGTAGATATGTGTGTGCTGACCTAGTGATCCCCTTCTTTTTAAAGAACTTCTGTGAAGTTTCAATGGACACATGTTGGAAAAAAAATGGATTTTTCAGTTCTTACTTGTAAGGGAAGGTGAATTCTGTACCAAAAGTTCCTGTGGTGATTGGGCAACCAACTGAGCGGTCTCCTCCTAACTCCAAAAATTCAGACTGGGGAGCTGTAGACTGCAGAACTATCAGCTGCTGGGAAACCCTCCAACTCTTTCTACCTGCTTGCACCTCTGAAACTAAAGTTTGGAGCATCTCTTGAGATCCTGTAACTTGTTTATGTGAACACTCAAAAATATTGCAAGTACTGACATCTGAGGAGCTGTAGAAGAAAAGCAACAGCCAAATTCTAGTTGGTAGGGATTCAAAGCTGTGGTTGAACTTACAGAGAGGGATACATAATCCCACACTAGCTCTTCTTTCTTTGAAATGTCTACAGTGAAGGTTTGAAGGTGTGAGCTGAAATTTCTGCCAGTGCTCCTGGATGTCCTGCGTGGTTTTTGGGGAGGAGGGAAAGGAGAAGACAAGCTGAAAACAGAGCCACCCTCTCTGAGCTCTCTCTTCACCCTTTGCTTGCTTTGTGGAGAGACTCAATTCAGTGTTTGAGAGACTCTTATTTTGCCAGTGTAGGAATGGAGATACTGAGGGGCCTAATGGAAATGTGTGGGGTGATGCAGTGACATCTGCTCTCCGTCTTGCCCAGGAATGTTTGAGTGTTGGAAGGATGTAAAATGTAAAACCCATCACTGGGTGGAGCGAGAGTGAACGCGTGGTTTATACATGTGGTTTTGCTTTTTATTTGATGGGGGGGGAAGCTAAAAATAAACTGCTGGCTTGCCTCCATTTCCTGGTTCACACAGGGCTGCAGAGGAGTAGCTGAAGGGATGGGGTGGCCAGCCCAGCCTGGAGACCCCCCTGCCTGAGCCCAGAGTATCTGGAGGGGCAAGGTAAGGGGACAAACAGGGGGCAGCCAGCACCCTCTTGGGCAGCCAGTGGGGAGCAGGGTTGGTGGTGTGGGACTGGCTCTTCTCTGGATGCTGGGGGGCGACACTGACATCAGTTGGTATGGAGGCACCCTGTAGGTGTCTGTGCTGTGTGGGATGGCTGCCTGAAGTCCCTCTATGCCCACAAATACTTATTGTATTTAAATGTTTAGGTACTCCATCAGTCCCAAGTGTATGTTTTGATAGTGAGGGAAGGGGCTGGCTTTAAACCCTAAATCCCAGAGTGTAGTTTAGAGGTCCAGAGTGGTTTAGAGGTCTAGGTCAAATGGGTGAGCAAGGAAAGCAATGGTGAAGCCATCAAAACCTGTCATCTAATTGCAGCCTCCTGTGCTGATGCAGCAGTGTGGTGTTAGGGTGGTGTAACTGGCACCAAAACTTGGCCTGAGAGCCACCAGGACACCATCCGACAGCAGCTGTGCCAGCTCACAGCGGGCTTTGCTCTGCAGGTTGGGGGAGCACCACTGGGGTGGTTTGCTGAACTGGTGCTGGGAGAGCTGCAGATAGGAAGCAAGAAAGGCAGCACCCACATGAAATGACAGGGCAGCTATGTTTGGGGAGAGTTGCCCTGGGAGTTTATTATTTTTATTAAGGATGCTGCAACATTTGTTTGTTTGTTTGTTTTGTAAAAAAACCTAATGATACTGTGTAGGCAATGCACAGGTGATTTAACTGTTTATAATAGTAAAGTGTTTATGAATAAGTTGACAAAACCAGTAGGAAGTTGCATCATTTTCTCTGCTTCTTACAGGCAGCATTGATACTCCCCCAGCTTGTGTCAGTAAGACATTGCAGAGCTGGTTCTGGACCAAGCTGCCAGGAGGGACCTATATGTTCTCCATGTCAGCTAAATTCGAACCTTGTTTGAACCTCCATGAACCCACCTTGTTTGTCTTAAATCCAGAAGCTGATGATTTGGACAGATTTGTCTGAAAATCCTCCTAAATTTTATCAGTGATTTTCTGTCATTAGTCCTACCAACATATGTATCATCTGTGTATTTACATTGCATATTTATACTTCACAGCTTGGTAGTTTCCAGAGGTTTAGACTCCTGCTGGAAAAATTTGCACTGAACACTGAAGGAGCCTGATGGGGGAATCAGTGACTTTGGTCTTTTGTGATCTCAGTTTTCTGGCCTGTATTAATGTATCTTCCCCCAGCCTGGAGGCGATGGTCCTTGCAGGTTCAGCAGTGGGCTGGTGGAGTGGCACCAGAGAGGTACAGGCTTGCTAAGCAGTGGGTTGCATATCTGGGGTGGCTGATGAGAAGCATCTGGCATTTTAAAAGCATTAGAGCATGATGAGTATTACATCTGTATGTAAAAAGTACTTTAAAAATTGCCAGGGTTGGGGGAGGGGTTCAGGTTTCCCATCTAGCTTGCAAAATGTCTGAATGGCAGAGCTGCATAGTGAAGCATCTTGCCATACTAGAGACTTTCCTGAGCAAGGATAAAGTTGGTGGATACAATTTAGTTACTGGAAGACTGTAGTAAGTTTTGTGTGAGTAATGGTGAAGGCAGTAATTGTGGGTGGAAGGAGAAGCATGGCTGGTGTGGAGGAACAGGGCATTCTGGTTTCTTTCCTCCTATTTTTTCCTTACAGAATGTCCCAGCCCTCATGACTCTGTCTCTGCTGAATGGCCCCATGGGGATGCTCTGGCTGTGGCCAGAGTACCAAAGCACCCAGGGAAGAGATGCTCCTGCACTGACTGGTGTAGTGGCACGAGGACTGGGTGTTTGTTTAATGATGGCTGCCATCACCTTGTCCTTGCTGCTGTTGCAGCCCATGGATATCTAAGGGATGATTTTTGTTGACTGCAGGTTATTGATCCGCTTGGTTTGCCTCTATGGGGGAAGAACTGGTTGTAGTGCAGGGATTCCCTTTGGCATATCTGGAAGTTTCAACTCACCTTGAGTTTTGTAACTAATTGGTGCAGCAATTGAATTTGGTGTCTGAAGACAGCACTGCAGTCATGTGTGATGGGAGGGGACAAAAGTAATTTTTCTATTTAGCTCCCTTGAAGACTTCTTTTAATATGGCTGGTTGGACCAGTTTTGTTGTTGGTTGGTTGGGGGTTTGAGGTTTTGAGGTGTGCATGTGTTTGGGGCTTATTTATTATTAAGGAGAAACAAAAATAATAACTCCTTGACTCTTTAATGTAATGTAATTAGACAGAGGAGCAAGCTATTCAATGGCTCTGGCTAAAGCTGTGAAGAAGTATTTTTAAATTCATGTTGTTGTGTGAAGGATTTTCCTTTTTCTGACCATTTATATTTTAGCATCTGTTCCTGGAAGAATGTGGAATGAAATGCGCTGGTCCAGCAGAAACTGAAACCCAAACTAACCTCATACCGTAGTATGCTCAGTAGTCTCATTGTCTGTGGGCACTTCAGTAGCAAACCCAGGAAAAAAAACAGATTGAAGCACCAAATAGGTGACAGAGAAAGCACCGAAGCCCTGTTGTTGTTTTCCCCAGCATCCTGCAGGCTCTGTGCTTGTGCCCCACGAACACAAAGCTCGGCAGCAAACCACCAGGAGCTTTGTGCCGCGGCTCAGGGTGCCAGGCGTGGGGTGCTGCAGCCGGTGGTGCTGGAGTCTGGACTCGCTGTCACCTGGATTCCCTGTCACCGGCAGGGCAGCCGCTTCCTGCCAAAGCTCTTTATGAGCTTTCCGCGGCTGGCTGCCATGCATTCCGCAGAGTCCTCCCGTCCTTTCACCCTGTGCTTCCCCACTTACATAACTGACTTAGGCATTACCCTCCCTGCTCTCCTTGCGTGCCTTCAGCACTCCTGCATCACTTGGCCTCTTTGCTTCAATAAATAACTTTCTAGTCAAGTCAGTCCTTAGGTGAGGCTGGAAGTATTTTGAAGCAGAGGCATCAAGTTTACATTCTTGCCTATTTAATTTTGCAGATCTGTTTCATATCTAAACTCAGCGGGATTATTTACTGAAAGTATGTGGAGAATAGTATTTCTCATTAAAAAGGAAAAAAATCCTGGTAGCTTGTGAACCCATGGTACTTCCTCTGGTCAGAAACTAAAAGGGGAATGGATTTTTTTTAGTTGCTTCTTCAGACTGAGAGAAGAGTAGAGATTAGTAGAGCATAAACAGAAGGAACCAAAGCAACTCTCAAGTGTTTTAATGATTTGAGTAGCTAATTTGTTTAGTATGAGTTGTCACTGAGCCTTCAGTCTGGCACTTAGGGTTTTATTTTATTAAATACAAATAAACAAATCATGGAAGCGGAGTTTCTAGCCATTGTGCTCCAGCATAGCTGCATATACATTCTTCAGTCCCACATGCAGGATTGCTCAATCCATTCTGGTATTCCCCAGCTGAGGTTTTCCTTCCAAGGTATTATCATGTATGAGGAAAGTGATCCTGCACTTCTCTTCTTGTGAGGCCCCACCTGGAGCCCTGCATCCAGCTCTGGGATTCTCAGTGCAGGAAAGCCATGTGTCTGTTGAAGCAAGTCCAGAGCAGGCCATGAAGATCATCAGAGGGATGGAGCACCTCTCCTGTGAAGACAGTCTGAGAGAGATGAAGTTGTTCAGCCTAGAGAAGGCTCTGAGGAGACCCCATTGCAGCCTTTCAATATAAAGGGGATTATAAAAAAGATGGAGAAGGACTTTTTTGTGGGGCCTGTAGTGACAGGACAAGGGGCAATGTTTTTAGACTGAAAGAGGGTAAGTTTAGATTGGACATAAGGAAGAAATTTACTGTGAGAGTGGTTAGAATCTGTAACAGGTTGCCCAGAGAAGCTGTGAATGCCCCATCCCTGGAAGTGTTCAAGGCCAGGTTGAATGGACCTTTGAGCAGCTGGTCTGGTGTAAGGTGTCCCTGTTCATGGCAAGCGGGTTGAACTGGATAAAGGTCGCTTCCTACTCAAACTGTTTTGTGATTATATGATTATTCCAGTGAGATCTGGTACCAAAATCTGCATTTGTTTACTGGCAAAAGCTAATATTTATACTGTAATTTAACAACTGTAGGCACTACTGCTCGGTGAAGGTAAGCAAAATTCTTGCGTCTTGGGTGGAAAAAATGTTCTTCAAGTTTTAGAGATAAGACCTCTAATATTTTCAGTCAGGGTAAATTTAATGGTATTTTATGGGCTGGGAGGCAACAGTAGGAAAAAGGACCATAACCTTTTGAAGGAGAGGGAGCATATATTTTATTTTAGGCTTGACAAGTGTTGCTATTTGTCAGGCAGCTCCTCTTTATCACTAGCCCCTGTCCTTGGACCTGCTCAGGACTGATTTGAAAGGACTCTCCATCTCATCTGTGTGGAGTTATATTTGCTGCTGCAAGATGTATTTCTGCAGGCAGCTGTCTGGCAAAGCATGGAAGTCCCATCAGCTGCCTTACAGCTTAAATTATCTGCTTTTTGGCACAGCAACAGGCTCCTTTTGGCCCTGTGCATGGTGCCTGCAACAGCAGAAGCCAGATCTCAGCTGCCACTTCTCTGCATCGCAGCGGGAGCCCTCCAGCATCCTGCTTTTGTGTTGGGGCAACCACTGGCAGGTGTGATTCCCCTTGCAGAGCCAGAGCAGCAGGCTTTGCCACTGGTTAACATTAACCTGTACCGGCCTAAGATGTGCTCTTAACAAAGAAATGGGAGCTCCCACTGCTTAAAACCAGGCTACTCATGTGAAACGTAGTGCAGGTTGGAGTGTGTGCATTATACGGATTTCTCCAGGAAAGCAGCAAGCTTGGAAATGCTGGCACAGCAACAGCAGAATCAAGAAATTGGATGGTTTTTAGTGGGGTTATTTGTAAGTAGAGAGTGGTGTTCTGTTTTTGAGGAGCTCTGTGAGCTCTACCTGAGGTGCTCCCAGCAGCCCCTGCAGCTGGAAGAATGTGCTGCCCCAGCTTCCCTCCCTGCTGGAAAGAGTGGTTTCTGTGGAGAAGCAGTCAATTTCCATAGGAAAAGTCAATTTGGGGGGTTTAATGCGTGCACAAATTTTATTCAGTGGCGTGTCAAGACATGTAGGACTTGACACTTTCTGTCAACTCACATGTCAGCAGTGATGGGCCATCAGAGTGAGCACCTGGCTGAGCAGACTTGTGCCTGGCCAAAGCTGCCTGCATGTCCCAGTGTACGTCCAAACACCACTACTGCACAGCTCAGTTTTGGTGAACTTCTGGTATTTTTGGACAGTTTCTCCCCATCCGTTTGCTTGCACAGTGACCCAGTCCCAGAGGGCCTTTCTGATTTGCAGAGCATCATGTTGTGTTGCTCTGGTGTGAGTGTTTCTTGGAGCTAGGGGATGAATTGTGCCCTGTGGTCCAGTTGGTGGGTTAGAGCAGCAAAGATGTAAAATTGAAAAAAAAGGAGGTGGGGAGGGGAAGATGCTTTTCTCATTGACTATAAGCACCGTGTGTAAATGTGCATGAACACATTTGCTAAACTGCTTCCCCTGCCCCTATGGTGGATCCTGAGGCTCCTCACACTCCAAGGGGTCTACAACCTGTCATAGCATTCAGGGGTATTTTCAGTCACCTTTTTCACTGCTCTAGTAAAAGGGGATTTTTTTATTGTATTTTCAGAGCAAACTGCCTTGCCTCATGGCCTTTCTGTTTGTTGCAGCTGTTCCTCTGATGTGCCAGATCTGAATGTCATTCTTTAGGTGGGAAAAACCCTAACCTTATTTTGAATAAAGTAGAAATATATGTGTTAGAAACGGCACTTGCTGAAAATATTTTCTAGTACACAGATCCTATTGAATAGCAAATAGAGAGGGATTGTGGTATCCCCTAGTTGAGGCTGTGGTTAGATTTGTTTGGTTGGTTGATTTTGTACAGCCCTGCTGTTTTGTTTATCAAACAAATAGGCTGTTATTCCCTGTTCATGCACTAGATGAGTGGTAGAAGTGATCCTTCTTGGTCACCGGACAGAGCTGGAAAAGAAACTGAAGATTTTGGGGTGACTTGCATCAGTAGCTTTTACATGTGGAGATATTCCAGTAAGGTGTCAGATCACTTAATTCTTGACATTATTTTTCTTTCACCTTCTCAGCAGATGAGTTTTGAAGCTCCACATTTGGGGGTGCACAGATCAGGTATCTGGTACCATGACACTGCCATTTCCCATCAACATGAAAGAAGATCAGGACATCATTCTGAAAGAGCAGGGTACCCTGAGGAAGGCTGGCACAGAAAAGGCATGAAAAGCAGGGGGAGCCCATCTCTGAACAGGGGAGAAGCTGCTCATCTGGAAGCACAGAGAAGAGCCCAGGCAGAGCTGAACACAGATTGACCCAAGGCACTAAGGTCAAAAGGCAAATCCCTTTCTTGGATGAGTTCCCAGTGCAGATAAGGAAACTTGATGTTGAGGTGAGACTTCGTCCAAGATGGTTCGTCCAGGGACCAGGAATCATGAGACTGTCAGTGCACCAAGTGCAGGGAAGGATTTCTATGACATGGGGAAAGGAGAATGTGTGTCTGAGAGGAGGTGAGAAGAGCCTGGTCAGTCAAATCAGGAAAGCCAAGGCTGATATGGGAGTGATGGCTCTCTATGCATGTGTGTAGCAGAGGGGAAGTTTTTGAAAAGACAGTGGTGGGGCCAGAGCAAATGTGAATACATTTGGGCTGGAAGTTAAAAGATGATTTTGAGCCAGTAGAGGAATAAGGCCATGACTGGGGTAGTAGGAGCAAAGCCTGGCTGGCTTTTGGAGTAAAGCTCAGGAATAAAGGTAGTGAGTGACACTACATCTGCCATATCCAGGCCTGAACATGGTATTTCCAGGAGGAGCAACTTGTGTTTAGGAGTATTGAAAATAATGAATACTGACTACATTAAAGTACAAGTATATTGAGATACATCCACTCTGACATAGGTCTGTACAAAAGCCATTATAAGAAAGCTGAACAAGGAAAGCTTATGGGACATAAAGGAAGCTTAGAAACAACAAGAAACAGGGAAATAACCTGTGATAACTAAGATGAATTTGCAGGAACAGTGGCACTCAGCATCTTTGCTTCAGTGCATGCCCATGGTGAATATGCCACCTCTCCAGGGCTGGGACTCAAGTGGGTCTGCCCCCTCACTCTTACCTGCCAATTTGGCATTGGCATGGGCTGTTTCTTACTGCACTTTGCCTTTTTTCAGCCAAACAGAGTCACCTCCTCAGCTGAGTGCTCAGTGTTACTGCCGTGGTGTGAATTAGTGGAGAAAATCCAGGAGTTTTATAAGAACAGTACATTTACTGAAGGCAGTTTGCTGTCACAAGAGTTCACAGTATATTCTGAGTTGGAAGAGACCACAAGGATCATCAAGTCCAACTCTTAAGAGAATGGCCCATGAGAGGATTGAACCCACAACCTTGGTTTATTAGCATCATGCTTTAACCAACTGAGCTAATCTCAGGGTCAAGTAATATGACAGATAATTTCTGTGAGAAATACTTTTGACTCTTTCAATCCTTTGTAAAACATGGCAGGAGTTGATAACTTTCCCAAATTTGGACCAACTGCAGTTTTAATGACTGTCTTGACAGGTCAAAATTACAGATGTCTGTTCAAAACTTGTGGGTAATTGCTTTGTGCAAAGCCATTCATGAAAGAGTTTTTTCCTCCAGGAATGTGAAATTTGCTTATTCAATCCCATTTCAGAGCAGTGCCATTTCTTGCTGTTGCTAAATGTGTGCACAACTCAGTTCTTTCTGGCTTGCCTATGGCTTCGTTTTTGTTTCGATAATATAATTTGGTATTTTTTTCCACATTGCTTCTTAATCTGTCTAGCCTGATATTTTCCAAACCTGTGGTTTCCTTCATTCTCTCCCTTATTTTCTCTTACTAAATCTTCCAGCCCATTGACAATATCTGAGATGTAGATTTAAGCAATTTTGACACAAAATGAGTCGTTCTATTGGGTTAATAGGCAGTGGGTGCTCTAGCAGACTAAGGATGGGTTGAAAAACAACAAATGGCCTTCCTGCTGTGGACTGATGCTCAGGGTGAATTACAGAGCAGATGAGGGTTGTTACAACTGAATATGTAAAGTAAAATGGACAGATAAGGTAATTGATGTGGTAATGTACAGAGGAAAGATGTGTGTGGTTTGCAAATATGTATTACTGTGTTTAGGGTCTGATTCTGTTACAACCAAGCAAAGTAAATCTTCCATAGGTATTCATTAGTGGTTTTTTGTCAACGTCATTATTTGCTTATCAGTACAGTTGCCCAACCTATGGGTTACCCTGGCTCTAGTGTTTGTGGTCTACATGTGGGACCACATGAGAGGCAAGAGGGAGTCAAGAGGGGGAGGTCTGGTGTGGCTGCAGAGGTGGAGAGGCAGGAAAGAGGCTGGGAAGGATGGGTGGAGCAGATTGAATGTCCACTGTTGCAGTCCTATAGGCCATACAGAAAAGGGCTAAAAGGTAGATGGGTCTGAGAAATGGTGTGATGTAGAAATGACATAGGAAAGTGTAAATGTACACTTTGATTTTCCTTTTTCAAAAAAGGATGTGCTTGAAGGGCAAATTGACTCTGCACCTTTGGTGTCAGAGATGAGAGCCCTGTCCTGGGCTTTTACAGGCTCTTTTGCTTGGATGGCGCCAGTCACAATGGCACTGTGGGCAGCTCAGCCTTCACCTTCCCACCAATGTGTTAGGAACTGCAGTGGGATGGCCACATTCCCTGGGAGTGCTCTGTCAGCCTTCAGCCGGGTTGCAGCCAGGTAGGACTTTGTTCCAGCAGCAGCTCTTCTGGTCTTTGGCAGAGCTCAGGAGGAGTTTTATTTAAATCCCTGGTCTTTTCTGTGGAGTATAGGAAGTAGGAAATGCTTCCTCCCTGTAGATCTCTATCCAGCGCTTTTGTCCACTTTTTTACAGACCCACCCTGCTGGAGTTGCTCCAAAACCCAGCACACCAGAGCCATGCACTATTGTTCAATGGGGTCATCCTTAGCTGTAGCTCTTCTTTTCCAAGATGGAAAGTTTTGGCACCAAAACACTGAAGAGCTCTGCCTTGTGCTATGGGATGTATAAATGCCTGTCTGTCCACCCTGACCCACCATCCCTCCTGCACTGAAAATGTTGGTGTTGCAGAGGAAATATGAGGGTCGTTCTTCCTTAGGAGTCTATTTGGTACTTGCTGCTGAGTTTTAGTTTAAAGAAGGTCTCAAAATAGGTCTGACAAGTCGTGATCTCTGCAATAGAGGGTCAAGAAGCTAAAAAAAGAGTGTTAACTACAAGAATGCAAGGGTCTAAAATGCTTTTGAGGTACTTGCCTACTCTCTTCAGAGCAGGGTCGTGGAAATGTGGGACTATTTCTGTTGTGCTGGGTTTATCTCAGAAAAGTCCAGTAGCAGGATCATGCCTGTGTTTGCAGAGAGGAGAAAGAAGGGACTGAATGACACTGTCAGTCAGGGCTGAGACTCAGTCAGTGTCAACTGGAGTATCTACCTAGTGCTTCCACAGTTCAGACTGCCTTCAGCTGAGCAGACAAAGCTTTACCTTTTTCTGGCAGGAACCTCTTCCCTAATGCCAGTGTGACTCCAAATGTCTGCATTGTTCATGGAACTGACTCCTCTGACCCTAAAAGTGATACCTTTGCAGGCCTTCCCTTTTCAATATCCATACTGCCAACAAAAAGCTGTTAGCAGGCTTCAAGGCAAAGGGAAGCAGCCTTGCTGTTGTGTGCTGAAATGTGATGTGTGCACACCCCAGGAGAAGGCTTCACTTCAGAAACTTTCAATTAGTGCATCATCCTCCACCATCAGAGCCCTCCTTTTACCCACTGCTGTGGCCTTTAAACACTTTTTTCCTGTTCCTCTAAAGAGGAAAAAATAAATGATAAATTATTGTGTTGATCTTACGCAAATGTTGCATTTACGGAAAGGTCTTGTTGACATGGTTTCTCACACAGGATACCTTCTCCTCCTGCAGAAAAGTTACTGAAAATTTACAGGAAAATAGATAATGTCATCCTTGAGGAAGGGAAATTTAAAACCCCAAAAATACCGTCAGCCTTTTTTGGATCTTGGTTTGTAAAAAATGCAGAATTTGGTCAAGATGTTTGGCTTAGTAGGATTTTCTTTAGCCCCTTCAGAAGTGGAACAGCCTAGTAGTTGATACCAGGTGTAAGTTAGGGTCTTTTCAGAGACCAGAGTTATAAAATAAAAGTGGATGAGGTCAGTATCCTGGTATGGCCATACTCAGGAGAGCTTACCTGTCCGTGGCCTGATATGTTAAAACCTTACGGATTAGGTGCTTCTTTTTTGTCTTTGCTAAAATGAAGTTGATGAAGATTGTGCCATCTAAAAGAGAGACCTTAAGGGGATATCAGGAGTATGTTTTCTCCCTCATCCCCTTCTCCTTACATGAACATCCATCTTTGATGTTACTATTGAGAGAAGGCACATTTCCTGTTTTTCCAGTGAAGACCTTCACAGATGCAGCACCAAGGCGGTGGGACAGGATGTGCCCCATATGTGGTCTCAGGTGGAGGTCATCTCTTTTCATCCCATGCCTTGTTGAGATGCTTCCTGCTTCAAAACCATCACATCTCCTTCCTGTTACTGTACCCAGTCAGAGAGGAAAATACACCCATTTGGCCACTACTGGCATCACTTAGATACAAATATAAAATTCGACATGATTTGATTTTCCATTTGCTGTCTTACCCAGCCTGGTAACAGAGGCTCAGCTCCAGGCAGCCCTTCCCCGCAGCGCTCAGAAAAGCACATTTGGTGTGGATATTGCTGGGGATGGAGCCCTGTGGTGGAGGTTAATGAGAAAAGTGATGTCTTGAGTGCAGATTGCATGGTTTGCTTCCAGGATGATTTGCATTGAAGTGTTAAATGCTACACAGAAGTGCCAGAAGAGAAAAAGGATGCTGCTCTTGGTGCCCCTAAAAATACCAATCTCCTTTATCTCCTCTTATGTGGAACACTCCCTTTCTTGGAGACAGACAGTTATATTGCTCTTCTGCATAATTTATAGTGAACGCACTTAAGAGCAAATCGTACTGTTGAGTGTTCAGGATTAATGGAAGTTGCAACTACTTAATGTGTGGGCTGGGACTGGAGGTGTCCTGCCATGCTACTGCACTAGTCTTCTCTTGCCTTGGTCTTGACTGTTGGAAGAGTCCAGTCAGTGCAGTCTCTGACAGCTCAGTGAAGCGGTGGTGCCAGTTTTTTATGGATTTTTTAGGAACTAGTCACAAAATCATATGGTTTGCTGTTTTCTGGAGACATTCTCTCATTTTTAAGGATGGAAAATGAAGAGGTGAGAGCAGGTATTACTTGTATCCCTGAGCATCAACCATGGCCAGAGAGATGGTCTGTCATATCACTGCTGGTCAAAATGGCACATTGTGTTCAGGATCCACCTAAAAAAAGGAACATCAATGCTCTACTCATCTGTGTGAATGATTGGTCTGGGTTTCACACCATCCAGGCACTGCCTGGGGCAAACACTTACATGTGCCCTCACACACGTTGCCTGTGGGAAGCCACCAGCTCTAGTGTACCTTGGCAGGGCAGACCTTGCCATTGAGGGAGAACAGCAGGGTGTTGCCCAGATGGGTGTCCACATCCCAGCACAGATGTTGGTGGAGTTCAATACGAGGTGATTGCTATTGTGTTCTCAAGGCACAAAGGCTTATGATTACCCTGATGCTAACCTGCACACAAACCTTGCATCATATTCTTGATGTGATGCTCTTGTCCGGGATGTGTCCTGGGGACATGGCTTTCCTGCATAGGATAGTATTCAGCATCCTTCTGGCTCCTTGATTTTAAAAATTAACTTTAAAAAAATCCCTCTGATGTGTAGAGCTTGGTCTTCTGCTGCTTGAATTGCTGCATCCAGGAGAACTAGGTTCCTTCCTTGCGGGTGGGATAACGTTCTCATAGAGTTATTTTACACAGTTTTTATTTCACAGGGGTTTTATATCTCTGCAAGGGAGGTAAAAAACAAGCAAACAAAAAAGTTAAACTCTAGGCTTGCCATTAGATTTTAAATGTCAGTGGTTTTTGTCATTCAACAAACAGGAAAATAAAGGTGTGAAACAATTTGATTACTGTTATTAGTGGTTACCACTGAAGAGGAAAGAGAACACTTTTTGAGAAGAACTTTGGTTTAGTGGAATGTATTTTTACAAGGAATTTAACCAGTGATTTTGTAGTATTTTAAAGCTGTAATTGATGAAAAAATAAATGGTACCTTAGAAAGCTAGATTAATATATAATGGATGCACTGATACTAGATTTAAGATTTTGGGGAAAAAACCCAAACGGGTAGTAGTACAAATTGTTAAAAATAGCTGAGTATTTGGTCATTGAAAATGTTGGTGACAAAGTGTCTGTCTCTTTTTGTTGATTTTTTTTTCTCCCCAGTGTTTCAGTACTTTTAGTTAATAAATGCTGGTTGAATTTTTGTTAAAGGTAGCTAGTTGGCATATCTGCAAAGCCACCTTTTGGAGCATCTTTTCGCTAAGCATACCCCTGCTAAATAATGCCTTTTTTAGTTAAAAAAAGGTTTCTTTTCACTCTTCGAAAGCAAACCCAACTCTCTTGTATCGTTTGTTTCAAATTAGATACCCTGAAATCCCCTGGATTCCTTCAAGACCCGTATCTCAGCATAGTACCTGCAGCTGGGGAAAGGAAGGATGTCAGATCTCTTCTTTGTTTTTCACTTAGCCATCATTAGTGAGGATGGCCTTACATACCTGGCCTCTAAGGGCTGGTTATCACCTGTCGCTGTCTCGTTAGCTAGTGTCATTGTCCCAAACTCTCCATCTTTTCCACATGAGTGGCTCTGATGCTGTAGGATTTGCTCAGGTGCCATTGGCTGGCTCTTGTTACTGCCAGAGTTTGGCTCTAATTCTTCTGAAATTTAGTCCAGGTTCCTTTCTCCCAGGTCTGTGAGTATTCTGTAGAGAATTTTTCTCTGCTTTTCCTTCATCAATTAAATAAGTGCATGCATTAAACTTCTAAAATCTAAGGACAAAACAGTCCAACCATGCTACTTCTGTGGTTTTAATTATATTAAAAATATAGTGTCCTGTGCTAATTTTTATCACTTTCCTTTCCTTTTTCTAAAAATATTCTCTCTTATTTCCATCTTTCCATCAGGCACCTTCTCCTCTCCTGCAAGCCAGTATTCACAGAGCTTGATTTAAAATTATATATCACAATAGTATATTCAGTGAACATGACGTGTGTTTTTCCTCAGGCAACCCAACCTTCTCAGAAAAAGACCTTGTACACTAAGACATTGTGCTGGCATGTTTTCTTTGCTCTGCAATATTGTGTAAACAAACTAATTTTTTTTAAGCCTTGCCAACTTTGCAGTGTCTGAAAAAATAGGGCTGGCTGCTTCTCCCTTGGTTTTGTTTAAAAGAAAAAAGGACAAAGGGAGGAGACAAGGAAAACCCTCTCCTGATTTTCTTTTCCTGTCTGTAATCACAAACTGCCTTGCTGCCCAATCTGTTCCCACCCAAATTAACCCAATTTCCTAATTTACTCGAAATATTTCTGTGCTTTTCTTACTGCATTGGGAATATTTGCCCTTTATAATAGAACTTTATGTAGAACTTTATGGAGAGCTCCCCAAGGAAATGCCACTTTTCTGGTCCCAGCACAGGTCTCATTCTTTACTCATTAGCAGCAATTCGTGAATGTTTGGGAGTGGTTTGCGTTTCTTTTGTTTCTTTGCAGTGAGTTTGTAACCGTGCCCTCAATGGCAACCTCGCATTTCCTGGTGATGGGAGTCAGTGTCGGGGGGCAGGGGCGGGCAGGGGGTACCAACGGATGCCGCAGTGTCAGCATGCCTTGGATCCTTGCTGTGGCTCCAGCGACTGGGAAGATCCTGCCACTGTGATCTCAACTGCTTCTTCATCACACACTGATGATTTGAATGCAAAATGGTTCTCAGGTTAATGCACTGATGCTCGATGTCAGAGACTAATTGATTTTTCCCTGGAAATCAGGAATATAATCCTGAGTAAAGTGACTTCAATAGATGTGAGCAATTCAGAGACCTGTAAGTGAATATCTCAGCCCTTGCAGCTGACTGCATGAAATGAACATGCCAGTCTGGAAATAGTCCTCTCACATAGCTATTTTGAGGATTGGAGTCTTTGTAATTATGTCTGTCTGTGGCAAGCTGGGGGTAGTAGGTGGTTATTTATAATGGGTTTTCCTCCCAGACGTGGAATCATGTTTTCAAGACCACACAGTTCCTGGATATGTGTTTGTGGATAAACTTACCCATTAAGGTGGTTCGAGGTCTCTTACCAATTCACCCTTCGGAAGGACATTCAGTGTATATACCTGAATTGTTACTGTGTTTTCTGGAACTGGAATGTGGGTGATATGCAGGGTGGTCCTGGTCCTTCCCCACTCTTTAATGCACTGCTGAAAAGGATTGAACTGGAAAATAAGTTGCAAATAAGCAATGTTCTTTATTTAAATAAAAGCATGGTAAGTGAAAAATTTTAAAGCCCATTTATTTGTTTAGTTATGGTCTGTTTTTCACTTGTCAGGTTTCATTTCTATTTCCCTGAAGGCATCAGGGGAAGCAGCTTCAGCTCCTCTGGACACCAACCTTTCACATCTCAAACCTGCAGCATTTCTGCAGGGTTCAAATTTTTCGCGGCATTATTGATTGAGGTTTCTCTTCAATCTTGCTGCTTCTATTACTAGCTTTTCGAGAGGTGAAGATACTCCTTTTCACACTTCAGACTTTATCAAAAGGTGTTACTTTTGCCCCCGTGTCTGCAGCCTGGGAAGACGAAACAGGTGCTGCAGTGGCTGGTATGTGGGTGTCGGCTTTTGCTGAAGGGCAGGAAAGAAGTTCACATGAGTTTACCAGGCAGGACCAGATATCTATAGCAACGTATTTGTATATCCTGTGCCTTCTCTGTTGCAACACTCGTTGCTTAGGATACTGGCATTAAAACATGTAACAAAATCTGCTCTTTACTCCAGAGTTCATTATCTGTCCCAGCCTCCTAACTGCGCATTTCCCCTCCCAGTTCAGATCAGAACCACTGACCAGCCCTGGGCAAAGCATGGTCCAGAGGATGACATTATAATCCTGTTTTCCATCCTGTTGCTACATGATCTTTTTTTTACCACTAAATTAGCTGGGGTGCCGAACAACCCGTCTCCCTTTTATAGCTTGGGCCACAGGAGCTGGAGGCTTCTGGAACACATCTGCATGTTGACTGAGTTGTTGAACTCTGGTGCAGGGCACAAAACATTTTCCTGAATGGCGTGTTCCTGAAGTGTGGCAGCACAGATCTTAGTGACTGAGGCTTTCATTTGGATTACCTGTGAAGTTTTTTTTGTTTGTTTTGTTTTGTTTTGTTTTTTGTTGGGGTTGGTTTGGTTGTTTTGTTTGTTGGGGTTTTTTGGTGGGGGTTGTTGTGGGTTTTTTTCTTTGTCTTGTTTTGTGTGTGTTTGGTTTTTTTTAAATACAAGGATCAAACTTTTAAAAAGAGAGTCTCAGAAGATGGTACCATGCTTGCTGAATTGCAGGACCTCCTTATGACTCTCATCTTCACCTGGCCATAGAAAACGGATATTGGGAGTATTTTATAGGATGATTGAGATTGGCAGTGAACTTTTGAAATCATCCAGTCTACCTCTCCCTGCTCAAGCAGGGTCACCTAGAGCAGGTTGCCCAGGACCATGTCCAGTTGGGTTTTCAGTGCCTACAAGGATGGAGACTGCAGTTTCTCTGGGCAACCTATGCCAGTGCTTGACCACCATTGCTGTAAAGTAGTGCTTCCAAGGAAAGCCTTTCTTAACGTGATGGTTACAGGGTCCCTCTGGGTTAAATCCTTTTGTATCTTCTGCACCCTAGTGCATCAGTGCTTTATGTCTTTTCATAAAAAAACCTTTTGCCCCTGTTGAAATGGTTCTTGCATTTCAGACCAACCCAGAGCAGCCTTTGCTGCCTGGCTTATGCTGTTCATTTTCTTTGGGCTCCTGCAGTCCTGCAGGGCACTGTGCTACAGCTTCATGACTCTAACAGATCTGACAGGTTTGTTCTGCTTTGTAAGTGAGCACTGCAACAGAAATGGTGTCACACTTCCCCTGCAAAGCAGATAGCTCAGATAATATGAAGTGTATTTGTTCTGTTTCTCTGTGCACTATCTTTCTCAGCTGGAGAGCACCTCTGTCCTACAGACAGGCATTTCATCAATTTTCCTCTTTTTATTAACACTGAATTAGTATCCAAGAGAGTTTGCACAAGGAAGTATATTTCTAAGGAGTCATTCCTCCTTTTGCAGCTGTAACTGATTCACTAAGAGGATCCCATCAGGAGCTCAGTTCAAGGGAGTTCTGCCTTCAGAAGGTTTGCAGTAAAAAGCTGTGTTGTTCTCTGGCTTTCTGGGTTACATGCTCAAAGCACACTTTTACCTGTGGTAACTGGTGGTTGACAGAGAGTTCATGTGAAAGTTGGATGCACTGAGCTTTGTTACAAGTATTTCAAGTACTTCAGTGCCTGGATGCTGACAGCCAGTCCATCTGTTGGTAAAAACACAGAATTGCTACTTTAGCTGTTTCAGAGTTCGCTACAGTTACTTACAGTAGTGCTGCATAACTGGGCGTTGTGGTTTAACCCCAGCCGACAACCAAGTGCCACACAGCTGCTCGCTGACTGTGTGCCATCAGTGGGCTGGGGAGGAGAATTGGGGGAAAAAAAGATAAACTTAGATAAGAACAGTTTAATAATTGAAATAAAATGAAACATTATTATAATATTGATGATGATAATAATTGTAAGGAAAAGGGAGATAAGAAAAAGAGAGAGAGCAGTAACATCCAAGAGGAACAAATGACTCACAGTACAATTGCTTGTCACCCACTGACCAATGCCAGTCCATACCTGAGCAGTGTTCAGCTCCCCTGCCCGGCCATCTCCCCCCAGTTTATATACTGATCATGATGATGTTCTATGGCACGGAATATCACTTTGGTCACCTGTGCCACCTCTCACCTTCTTGTGCACCTCCTCACTGGCAGAGCATTGGAAACTGAAAAGTCCTTGACTTGGGGCAAGTACAACCTAGCAACAACTAAAACTTTAGTGTGTTATCACATTATTCTCATTAAATCTAAATCACAGCTCTGTGCCTGCTACTGTCCCAGCTGAAACCAGGACACCAGTGTATGTCTCGGCCTCAGTAAAAGACCTTTTCACTCATTGCTAGGCTTTTGCTATGTGATTATTGTTTATTTTCGCTGAGCCTAGAAGGGCAGAGATTACATTCTTCAAGTAGGAGTTCTCTGGCAGCTCAGTTTCGAGCCTGGATAGAATTGCAGGCAGGCAGCAGCACCACGTAATTTTAACAAACATTTTGGTGTGAAACTGGAACAAAAGTGCACTTGCATTTCCCCGTTTAAGTGTTACATGGCTGAGCATTGCTTTCATGATTAGTGATAGACTTGTGAAGTCGTCTGGTCTGCATTTATACTACCAAGCTTTTCCTTGTCTCATTACCTCAAGGGCGTTGCTGTGGTTGTTTTTCTTACTGCCGTGATGTGCCAGAGGCTCTGAGGGCTTTTGCTCATCAAGGTAGGCAGAGACTGACCTTGCTGCAGTGTATGTGGCATCACTTTCCTGGATTTCACTCTGGCATGATGGGAAATGAGGGAAGGGCAGGCTGTGCTGCAATTAGGTCTCTGCTGACTGCCCAGGGCAATGTTGGGTGCAAGGATATCTCTCCTGCCTTGCCTTCTACACCCACTGCAGTGAGTGAATTGGCTGGTAAGGCTTGTTGAAAAAAAACCCCAAACTATTGCCCTAATCACAGGACTGACCTGAGCAAACCAGCCCTGCTCTCTGTGATTTCCATTAGCAGGCACCCTCTGAGTGGTCTTGTGGCTAAATCAGCAGCTGAGCCTCTGGAAAGTGATTTGATGAAAGCATTTTATAGCAATCGAATGAAATGTCAGTTGGATGCCAGCAGCAGGGGTTGCTGTCATGATTAATGAGATATTTAGGCATTTCATTTTGAAGGAGCTACCTGCAACACAATTTGCATCAAAGCTGGTTTTTTTAGATGGGCTTTAATAAATTAATGTTAATGCTGGTTATTTGATTATTTGCAACAAATTCATTACAACTGCAGAGTTGCATTTGGGGTGAACACATTACAAAGCCTTTCAGAAAGCTCATATGCTAAAAGGGTTGTGTTCAGAGCATTTTACATTTTCTGATATAAAATGATAGAAAAGAGGAGGAAGGCTTGAAATAGCCTGTAGTCTTTTGAATGCAAAGATTGCTTGAATATAAAGCTTTTGAAGCTGATATTAAATGATCATTCCTTCAAACAACAAGATGTGTCTTACCACTAGTAGAAGTAGTGAAATCTAATAAATGGAATTATCATCTTACCTCTCTTCTGTCTGGTGGTCTCTAGTTTTAAGGGAATAGGAATAATAAAGATATTATAAGAACAGGGAGAAATGGCATCAAACCTTTTCAAACCTCTTATAACTACCAGTTGAAAGTTTTACAGTCCTTAACCCTGTGAGTCATTAAAGGTGAGGTTATTTCTGCTTGAAGACCAGCTCCTGCATTAAGTGGGCTCTACTGTTCCTTCTGCCCCTCTCCCAGAGAATTCCAAGACAGTGGCTGGTGAGGCAGGGACTGCTTTTTGACCTTGACACTAGTTCTTACAAAGGACCTGGGAATCATGAAATGTTACAATTTCTGCTCTTAAAGAAAAAGGACTACATCTGATCTCTTATTTGCTCCAAGCCACCGTTTTCTGCAAATTGACTGCTGCAGAGTACGATATTGTGTTTTGTGCCTTCGGCACTACAAGGATGAATATCTGGAGCAGAGGAGATTCAAAGACGGAAAAGCAGTGGCAGCAGCCGAGAGTAAGTGGTTTAACTGGAGGGCAGCCCAGTTCTCTCCTAGGGGTGATGCTGGCAGGCACTGGGAGCTGTACCACCCCTGCATGATGGGAGTAAGCAGATGTATGTCAGGTATGTTGAGAAAACTGCAATATAATGGACAAAAGTAAAGCTTTGGAGTTGAAATATTGGCAGCTGTTCTAGAAAACAGAAGTGCTAATGATAACAGTTTTCCGTTAAGCCCCATGCATTGAACTAATGAGCGGCTGGCTGGGTTTTGTCTCTGAGCATTAAGCCACAGAGCAGGATGTGGATTTTTAACATTGCTGAGGCAATGCAGGGACTATGTGGAATACAAATATCACAAGCTTAAATTCAGCGGTTGAAAATCTCTCTGCTGTAGAGCAATTTATTTTTTGCTGACCTTTAACTTTTTAATTTTTAGGGTTCTTATGCATGCCTTGGATTTTACTCTCTGGCAAGTGCTTAGCCCCTATTTTTCCTGGTCTCTGCATGCTTTGCTGCTCAGCTCATGCAGCTTTCCAGTAATCATGCAGTGTTGGCCTGTTACTAACCTGTCTTCTCCATTGGCTGTGAGTGAGCCTAATGGGCACAACAGGCTGTGCAGAAAAATGTCATTTATGCTGGACCAGTCACAACGGTTTGGACGTGACTTTGTGCAAATTTGTAAATAAACTTCTTGAGTTTGGGGAAGGAGATGCTGCTCAGCCTCTAGCCTGACTGTGCAGTTTGATATTACTGGGAACCATGAAAGGCTGCAAGAGATAAGAATAAAAAATTTATCAAGGTTTTGGCTTTTTTCCTGTTGTTGCCTAAATGCAGATTGGTCATCTTTCATTTTGCCGAAGAACCTTTCCTGTTGCTGGGCAGTCTCACCTGTGTGGCTAAACACGGGCATTGTCAAGGGAGAGGACAGACCCTGCCCTTTCCTGATATCCTGATGAAATCCTGAATTTAAATGCCTTTTGGCTTCTGTTGGGGAATATTAAACCTACTGAATTATAAAAGTATAAACCCTAGTACACCTGAAAAGAGTAGCTTTGCCAAACATTTTGCATTAAAAAGCCCTTTTCTCTGGTTGTCCAGGAGGGCTGGAAAGGATGAAATCCCTTGTGCCAGTGCTGCTGTCACAGTGATCCATCTGCTCATGCTGTGTCCATGGTTGAGAAAAAGAGGGAGGAGTCTTTTAGGGTGATGCTGTTGAGTATGGGCTGTGCTGAGCTTACCCCCTCTGCACTCTCCTGTGAGCCACGGAGTGCCACAAGGAGTGCCAACCAAGCCCCATTGCACTCAGGGGCTGCTGCGGGGTGAGGGATTACAGAAGGGAGGAGAGGCTCTGTAAGCCAAGGGCTTTCAAAGAGCATCTGGACAATACAAACATGACTGGCACAGAGCCACCTGCCCTTCCTCTCCTTGTTCAGCCCCAATTACTTTCACTTTTGAATAGATGGATTTTACTTTTCATCGTTGCTGCTGTCCCTGCCCAGTCCTGCTTTGGTCGTTGCAGAAGATCAGTCTGTTGGAGTGTGTCAAGTGTAGGAATCCAGAGCTGGGATGATGAACCAAATGATAGAGGAGTGGGATTGTAGCAGAGAAATAAAATAATGATTATTATTTCCCAGATAATTGGGATTAACAATAAGGATTAATATTTCCCTTATATTTCCTCCCAAACTACTTTCCCTTCCACAGCATATTAGTGACTGGGAGAGCCTAGAGGAGAGGAAAGAAGGCTGAAAAAAATTAGATCTTTTCCTGGTGCTTTATAGCGTACTTTTTCTTTTTTTCCCCCTTGCCCCAGAGGGCGTCTCTTTCTTGCAGGGTTCTACCTGTCCCTGGCCCTTGTGTGCCTAGTGGGGCTGTACCTCAAATGGATTTTCTCTTGCTTTCCAGCTGCTGAACCCGGACCCAGAAGAGGATGGGGAAGCAGAACAGCAAGCTGCGCCCCGAGGTGCTCCAGGACCTGCGTGAGAACACCGAGTTCACGGACCATGAGCTGCAGGAGTGGTACAAGGGCTTCCTAAAAGATTGCCCAACGGGCCATTTGACTGTAGAAGAGTTCAAAAAGATATATGCAAATTTTTTCCCCTATGGCGACGCGTCGAAGTTTGCGGAACACGTCTTCCGTACCTTTGACACTAACGGTGATGGGACGATTGACTTTAGGGAATTCATCATCGCCCTGAGCGTCACCTCTCGGGGCAAGCTGGAACAGAAGCTGAAGTGGGCATTTAGCATGTACGACCTGGATGGCAACGGGTACATCAGCCGCGGGGAAATGCTAGAAATAGTGCAGGTGAGGCATTGTCTCTATTGTATGTCTTACTTGTGTTGCTGTAACCTCATCACCCTGAGACAGCTGGAGCTGGAGGTGAGGAACATGATAAGTTGGGTCATTCCTGCCCCACGGAGGTTCCTGAGACTATGGTTTTCAAAAGGATGCTATGGTCCATGGTGGGACCTACGAGATGAGGAAAGGGCTTGAGACATGAACAAGGCACTTGCACACCTGGCCCACAGCCAAAATCCTTCAGCTCTCCCTGGGGATTTCTCAGTGGGATGTTAATGGGATCAAAAAACCCTAAATGCAAATTCTACTGACCTGATTAATCTCAAACTTAATACTTTGAAACTTCAACTCTGAGTCAATGTGAACTCTGGATGAAAGGCTGTAGTGTGTCTTTGTCTCCAGAAGGCAGAGGACACATAGACCACAGTGAGGGGCATGCAGGGCAGAGCCCCCTGTGCTCCTACCCCACATGCCAGCCAGGGCTTGGCCTTTCTGGTGGGTTGTTTGGCATCTGCTCTGCAGCTAAAATATATTTCTTGTGCACTGCAAGGGAGTACTGCATCAGGCAGAGTCCTGACGCTTGGTCCTTGTGGCTCAGCTGGGAGTCTAGGACTGCAAACACCCTGAAGAGATCTCATCTTTATTCACATTCTTGTAATTCTGAAAATGCATTTCCTTGCCCATCCACAAAGGAAAAACAACCCCTTTTCCTATATATTCATCTTCACCATAAACCATATAGCACCCCACATGCATACACATAACCGAGTGTATGATGAGAGCCAGCCAAAGAGATGATGACTTAGCCCAGTTGCAGAAGAGAGGATTACACGCCGTTGCCTCCTGTATTTTAGTTCATTCCTGCTTACACATTAATCTAGACCCTGACTTTCAGTTAAACTGATCCAGCACTTCTTTTGAAGCATGAATGAATACAGGAAAGAAATATAAAAAGCTGCAGTCAGATATTGCCAGGGGCACTTGCCTATTTTTATTGCTACAGGCTTAAATTCTTTTTCTCTGCCCTGGTGCTTTATCATTTTGGTTGTGTTTTTCCTATATCTTATTTTTTTCCTTTTTTTCTTTTCTTTTAAATACTCAGGCAATTTACAAAATGGTTTCATCAGTAATGAAAATGCCAGAGGATGAATCCACTCCTGAGAAACGAACAGACAAGATCTTCAGACAAATGGACACAAACAATGATGGTAAGATCGCCAGGGGCACCCTTTGCTTGGATCTAGAAATAGAGGTTTTCTAGCCCAGCCTTGGTAGATTGTGGTATTTGGGGACAGGGAGTAGAGGGCAGGGATGTCCCCACTGGTGCTTCTGGTCTCTGCCTGGCCTCAGTGAGCATCTCCAGTACATGACAAATAGTATGAATAAGTGGGCAGTGTGCAGCAGGTGAGAGACTGATCCTGCTGGGGGGCTGAGATAAGAGCAGTCTTTCCTAACATTTCATGGGTGAATCCCCTTTTGCAAAGGCATCTCTAAAATTCCCAAGTCCATTGTCTTTGGATTACTTTATCAGGGTGTAACACAAACTAAGCATGAGGCTTTGTTTCCGTTGCCCTTGATAGATTTGCACTCCTGAGCTTGTCATCAGTAATGCATGTCCTGAAAGCAAAACTTCCCCAGGGTCCATAGTATTAATTTTCTGTGCATGTTCGTGGCATGTATACATCCGTATACACACTCTCTCACCTGTGCTGTTTGTTCTGTTGCATTCTGCACATCAGGGGGATGTAGCAGCTCCCAAACCAGTTGTAGAGCTCCTTGATAAATTATCTGATAGTGTACCCATCACAACTTTGTTGCTGAAATAAAATCATTCTATTCACACTAAAATACCAGCCCTGCAAGCCATGCAGTGCCAAGCAATAACGTCTGCGCATGTATGCTCTGTTGGCTGGAAATGTTCCTTCTTCCTCGGTTAACTGTTGGGCATTGCAAATAGATTTTAATATGTGCTTTGCTTTTAAGTAATGCAAGGAGAGGGGAAACTAATAAATGTCTTAATAGTTAGGAGTACTCTTTTTTAAGGCTGATTAAGAACTTGGTTTGGGAACATTAGTGAGAAATTAGGACAAAAGTGTGTCACAGGTTTTTGAGCTTCTGTAATTTCTACAGAGGAAGGCTTGCTCATTCATGGAGTCATAGAATTATTTAGGTTGAAAAAGACTCTAAGATCACTGAGTCCAATCATTAATCCAAAATGGCCAAGTCCACCACTAAACTATGTCATTAAGTGCCACATCTACACATCTGTTAAATGTCTCCAGGATGAGAACTCTACCCTATCCCTAAGCAGTCTGTTGCAATGGTTGACAAGCATTTTGATGCAGAAATTCTTCCTCATATCCAATCTAAACCTTCCTTGGTGCAACTTTACGCTCTTTCCTCTTGACCTATTGCTTGTTACTTGGGAGAAGAGTTTCCTCCCTTTTCATCCTGATTTGGGTGCTGACCACTGAGGTAATTCCTCTTCCATCACCATGATGGCATCCTGGGGCTGGTGAAAACTGGCACAATGAGGTGGTGCCTCCCTCCCTTTGGGTGCACGTGCCCAAAAGCGGCAGCAGGCAACTGCCAAGTGCAAGATGTTTGTGTGTGGCAGTTGGGTGTAGCAGTTTGGGTTGGGTAAGGATGGCCCTGGGCTGTGGTGTGATGGTAGGGGTAGGTTGTGCTGAGTGCGTGACATAAATGGGAGATCATTGGACATTGTTAGGAATGTAACAAATGCTTCTCTCCTCCAGTTCATAGGGAAAACAGTTTCATATCTCAATAATATTTCTACGTCTTATTCCTGCCACTTTTCAGAGTGCTGGAGCAAGAGATTATTGATGATAGCAGTCAAGGCAGAGGCTGCTCATGGGCTCCTGTGGTATTTGTGCAGGGGAGTGATCCTGAGCTCAGGAAAAACCTGCCAGTGGGCTGGGTCACTCCAGGATGAGGTCTGAAAGACCAGACAGGATCTTTCCTCCTTGCTGTATCATGTTGTGCTGTGCCATGCCATAGGATTGTTGGAGCTAGTGGATGTCGGGGTGGTTGCTCCTCATAGATGCTCCTCATTGTTGTTCCTCGAGAGGTCACCTTTTCAGACCCTCAGACTGTTACAGGTCCATCCAAGTTAGTGCCTCTGGCCTAAACTGAAGATGTATAAACCAGAAGTGCTCAGGAGCAACACACAGCAGTAGATGGCTATCCCGAGGCTGGTGTTTCTTGCTGCCCCATGAAATCCATCCTGTTCCAGCAGGGCACAGCAAGTGGCTTGCAGAGTCACAGAATCATGGAATAGTTTGGGTTGGAAGGAACCTTTAAAGGTCATCTAGCCTAACCACCCTGCAATGAGCAGAGACATCTTCAACTAGATGAGGTTGCCCATCCAACCTGACCTGGTAGGTTTAGGACGTGCCATCACTGCTCAGCCCTACATGTCACAACAAATAAGGGGGCAAAGTGTGGATGTTTGGAATATTTAGGTCTAAAATGTTGTAGTAACACAAGCATTATTTCAAGGTGTACAGGTGTTCAGGTACCATTCCTTGTGTTCATGTGTCATGTTTGTATAGCCTGGTTCTGAACAAAAAGCTGTCAAATGATGCTAGAACAGTTGTTTTTATATTTAGGACTGTCTTTCTAAATGAAAAAAAATAGCAATTAGTATGCTGGATTGTTTTGCAGGAGAAAAATGCTTTTGGGCTTAAAGGCTTGAGTAGGATTTAGCTACTGTGCATTGCACTAAATTCCCCTCAATGCTTTTGCAATAGATTAAATAGATGTATGTTGCTTTGGTGTGGAGAAGTTCTTTTAAGCTGCAGTAATGGTGGTGGCAACAACTGACTTTGCAAAAATTATTTCCACTTGGGTTTTTCTCCCTTTCAGGTAAGCTGTCACTGGAAGAGTTCATCAAAGGTGCCAAGAGCGATCCCTCCATCGTGCGGTTGTTACAGTGCGACCCCAGTAGTGCGAGTCAATTCTGATTAAAGTGGACAGTGTGCTCAGAGAATCTCGGCTTGTGTCCTTCAAGCTTTGCTCGCAAACGGATGCCTTCTCAACCATCCCTCCACACTTCGCGGATAAGATCCCGTTGCCAGATTGTGCGTGTGTGTGTCCGAGCGAACCAGCCCTCGCTCTCCCCACTAACACGAGTGCAGTTCTCCTTCGGCAGCTCCGTTTCTGCTTCCCCGTAATGTTACAATTCACTCTACACATTTTAAACATTAATCGAAAGGTATGTTTACATGCAGCTACGAGAGAGTTCAATCACTGGTGAGATACTATTTCACTTAGTCCATAAGAAAGGTGATGTTTTAGTAGTTCCTAAGAAGATGCTAGGTAGGACTTTTACCCAACATAGCAGATGGTAGATAATTTATTTTGCTTCAGAATTTACTATGTCGAAAAAAAAAAAAACGTGGACTGAATGGAGTAGAAAGTTAAAAAAAAAATAGAAAAAGAAAAAATGAAAAAAAAGCAGCTTTCCTGGGCATGGTTCCAATTTTCTTTTTGAGGAAAATTGCTTGCACTTATCTAATGGTCTTTACTTTCTTTTAATATATATATAAATTATATATATATGGTGAAGTAAAATTTTAAATATTTAGGTCATCTATTTAAAGCATAAAATAGAATTCGAGCTTTGTTTATTCTAGTGGTCTGTGATTTATTCAAATCTTGGAGATTGTTTTTTTGTGATATTTATGCATTAGCAAATTGCTGTTCCAAAAGAAATGCATGACTAGCAGTTTGTGGATATTTCACTCTGTTTAATTCCTGAATGCAAATATTTGTTCATTTTTACTGTCAGTCATTCCAATGTTACTGTATTAACAAAAGACCTGAAAGGAGTTCATCCTCATTTTGTATTTCTCAGTGGAGTCCTACTTTCTGGTGGTTGCTGCATTAAATGGCTTTTGAGTGCCCCGAGGTGATGTGACTGGCACTGCTGTTCTCGACTTGGCTACACCTCCTCCCTTTTGCTGTCGATATGTTAATAGTCTTGTGCATTCCAGTGTTATTTAATATCTGCCTAATGCCAAGAAATATTAATTGAAATAAAAGACTACTTTTCTTGTCACTGGCTGTCTTGGTCTAACCCATGCAACAAGTTCCTAGTGTCAGGTGTTTGGGGAAGGACGAGGCTGGTTCCCTGCCTGGCATGTCCCCATCTTACCTGAGACATGTTGCCTTGCAAGTACATAGGGTTTTTAGGAGCCAGCTGCTGTGGCTGGGTTAACATAGTGGTGTTAGTGCCTGTGGGTGCCTGTCGAATTCTGCCCCATCCCAGCTGAATCCAAGGTGAAGACTGCAAGAAGGTGATAGCTCAGTTTCTGCTGGATGCAGAGCAGCTCAAGGCCATGAAGAAAAAGCTGCTGGCCCTGCCGGCTGGGTACCATGGCCACAGCTTTACAAAATAAGACTCTGGTCAGGTACCAGATACCTCCTGTTGGAATAACGTTTGACATTGGTAGCATGGGAAACAACTTTCTCCACATTCATCAGTTCTGCAGATAGTTGCATAAGCCTGTCCTCTCTGCAAAATAAAGTATCAACAAATTATTTGGCACAAAGTTAATGCTAAGTGTGCAATTAAGGGACTTTTGCTGTTTATAATGTTCTAGTAGTGGTTAGGTGAAATACTTTAAGATTAAAGGAGAGAGAAATGGTTGCAATATCCAAATGGCAATACATCGTTAGGTCAGACTTGGTCTAAAATAAAGACTTGTGTCAATGCTGCCGAGCAGAATAGTGTGTTCATTTTCTTCCCTGGAAATTCAAATCTGAGCTGTTAAACTGGCAGTGCTTTCAAGCACAATACCCTGCTGATGAGGCAACCCTGAAAGGGAGGTTAATCAGAAGCTTGCCTGCTTTCCCTGGGCGAGCCTAGCAAAAAAAGACAACTATTGAAAAATTGTAATTCCTGTGGTTGCTGATAGACTGTCTCCAGCCTTTTTGTGTTCATGCTGGCTGTTTGTCACAAGGTACTGGGGGTATTAGAGGTGATGCAGATGTTCTTATATTAATGGCTCTTCTTGCATGGGCTGGGTAGCAGTTGTTTAGATGTGAGTTGGTCACCATGGGTTTTATCATCTCTGCATTCAGGAGAGTGTCAAAAAACATCTCTGCCCTTGTCCTGGGATGGTGCCTCTGAGAGGGACCACAGCGTTTGAATCTTGTTTGTACAATCTTAAAATGAGTCAAGCATATTTTCCATCAGGCATTGCACAATATCTTTTTCTTGGGTACCAAAGGTGTAAAAACTGTTTTGCTATAGCATTCATAAATGCAGCTCTGTCATCATTCATCTGCTCTCTGTCATCATTCATCTGCTCTTCTAAGTGGGACTTTTGTTGCCTTTTCCCCATTTTCCTGACACCTCACCTCTTCTGGTTTCCACCGCTGTCTGTAGTGAATAGCAAGTTTAAGTAGCTGTTTAACAAAGCCAAAACTCTTCTCATTTGAAAGAAAATTGCCTTATAGAACCTCATTTTGACCTTGTTTTTGCAGAAAGAAGGTGAAAGAGTTTGAATTTTAGAGGTCAAAAAATTCCCAGTTCTTTGATGTTATAATTTTTGCTCTGAAATGGGCCAAGGTATCCACAACGGAGCTTTCTGCTGTGGTCTGACAAGCCCCACATGCAGACACTGGGATTTTGTCCTGCTTCATCTGACCCAATTTCTTCTGCCTTTCTCTCTGCCACATTAACCTTTACAGTCCCAGGTTTGCCTATTTTTTTATTTTTTTTTTTTTTCTTATTGTTCCTTACTGGTTTCACAGTTTTTTAGGAGTTTCTTCTTTCCAGGGCAGAATGGGTTGACTCCACTTCAGACTGGGGCTGGCACGCAGTATGCAAGTAAGGTGCTCCCTGCCTTTCAGGAAGCAAGTGAAGGAAGATGTCCAGGAAAAGTGGTCATGCATGGCATCCTGAGAGGACTGGGAGATGCTCTGAAGCCTGATCAGGCTGAGCTGTTCAAAGGGGGCTTCTGACATGGGAACCTTTTAATTACAGGCTCACTAAGTACTGGAAAGGGGTTTATCTGCTACTGTCAAGCAGCTCTCTTAAAATTAGACCTGCTTCAGAGGCTGAAGTTGTGCATCCACAGTCACTGGGCAACTTTGATCATGTTGGCTGTGTTTGAACAGCTCCTTGGAGGATGTCTTTGCTTTCCTGTCTGGTAATGAGGACTTGGAGGGGAGAGAATTTTTCAGGCTCCTTCTCCAGGATGTCATTTGAGTATTGATACAGAGTTCAAAAGCAACAGAGAAATGAATGAAAAACTAAGCGAGCTTTGCTGCTTGTTGAGCTCCCAGGGGTGTCTTTTGAAGAGGGACTGGTATGTAGAGCTGTTAATCACTTGGGAAATGAAGTCCAAGAGATTAATAGAAAACTTCAACTTGTTAAGTGACTCTGGTGTTTTGGCAAATTGTATGATTAGTCAAAAATGTAGTCTTAGCAAAAGTAGGGTTTTGCACAAAAACCCCATCACCAATGGGTCCATTTTTACCTTGCTTTAATAAGCTATATAATTATTTTCTTGCCATGGAGATATGTAGCATTCTGAAAGCTCTGGCTAATTACTACATAAATTCAGGCTTTTCTGTATGAATTGCAGGTCTTGTTAAGCTAATTCAGAATTATGTCATTATCTTTCAAATTAAGTTAAAACCTGTCTGGTTGCAGCCTAACTCCAGCCTGGGTGATGGAGGTGCTTGGGCTCAGTTTTGTTTCTCCCTTGCCAAATTTTCATTGTCCCTTTGTTTTTAAATAAGACCCTTTGCAATGTATTTTTAGCATTAGCCTCTGAGTAATAAACTCCTGTTCTTCCTCTGAAGAACAACATGAGCATTTCTGCAGCCACAGGGCAGATGGTCTCCATGGATAGTCCCCGATCCATTATGCAGGACACTCTTTCTTCATATTTAAAGGTTAAGAACAGCCATCGACTTTAATGGTCCAGTGGGCAGACTGGCATTTTGAGCTTCCTGGGCTGCACCATGGCAGGTACATTTCTAATGAACCTGATAATTGCTGTTGTTTCTTTGGGGAGGAGAGATGCTTTACTGGAAAGAAGAAAAAGAGTGGGAGAAGGAGAGCAGAGCATCCTTCTGTGTCGAAGCTTTGGAGACATGCCTGCATTGCTGGGAGCAGTGTGCCAGCAGACTTTGCCTGTTGCCCACCTGTATCAAGTGTGATAGTTTGGACACAGACACACTTCTGAACACCCTTGCATGGTCACTGTGGTTAAAGGGCAACCAGTGCATTACCTGAAGGTCGTGTTAATCCTAGGCTTTCAGCCATGTCACACAAGTCAGAAAACACTGGCCAGAAGGAGACAAGGAGCTGTCATGGCAGCTTCCTGGTGTCTTCAGGGACAGAGTGGCAAGGCCACGATCACCAGCTGGGCAGGTTGTTTTAAGAGGTTAACAGCAGGCTAGCTCTTCCTGGTGGAGAAACAAAATCCCAAACAATACAAAATCTTTACTGGTTGGGCTGTCACTAGAGGGAGTTGTCTCATGAAGGAGAAAAGCAAGATCCCCTCCTTGGTCCTCTCTGTGCACTTTCCCATACTTTGGTGTTTGTTGCTACTGGGGCATGGGTGAGTGGAGACTGACACCGTGAGTGACCCTCAGCTCCCTCAAGCTCTTCCTGCCAGTAACGTTGGAGCTCTGAGCATATCTTTGGTGTCCTCTCTACATTGTACTTGGCAATGGGAGCTGCATCACTAAATCTCTGAGCACTGCTGGCTCACAGCTGTGCTCCCAGGGCTTTGCACTCCAGCAATTTTTTAGCTGTCCAGCCGGTGCCACTGTTGGAACACTTTGCCTGGGACCTTGGCAGCTTCCTTTGCCTTATTTTTTTTCCTTTGCCTTTTTTCCTTTAACTAAAGTGTTCTATGCAGCAGTACAGAACTTGGTGCATAAGGCAGGTCGCACTCAAGTCCAAATTGGTCACAGATAAATTATAGCAAATATGACAAATTATATCCTGGCTTGTTTGCCTCTGGATTCCTGTTGCTGTCACCCAGGCCATTCTGCAGGTAATGAGGTGTAAGCAAGGGAGCCTGTTTTTCCCTGGTGATCCTGGCTGTGCCTGCTCTTTCCCAGCACTGAGGGTGGGGTTGCACTGCAGCAGAGGACAGGTCCCGCCTAAGGGTCCCATCCTGTCAAAGTCCTCCACTGCATAAATTTCCATTGTTTTCCCCAGGTCAGGACACAGAAGTCTTTCCAGTCAATATTTCCATTTTGCTCTTTAGTTTCCAAGTGAAATAAGTATTGTTCTGAAAGCCCAATGTGTGTATACATTGAGCCAGAACTGAATCCAGACTTTCATTGGCAACATCTGTAGAAAAGAAGCCTGAGGGAAGGCCTTATCGCTCTTTACAACTATACAAAAGGAGGCTGTAGCCAGATGGGCATTGGTCTCTTTTCCCAAGTAACAAGTGACAGGACGAGAGGAAATGGCCTCAAGTTGCACCAGGGTAGGTTTAGATTGGGTATTAGGAAAAATTTCTTCACTTTTGTCAAACATAGGAACAGGCTCCCTAGGGAAGTGTTTGAGTCCACATCCCCCAGAGGTATTTAAAAGATATGTAGATGTGGCCGTGGGTTAGTAGTGGCCTTGGTTGCATAAATGGTTCTATGATCCTAGAAGTCTTTTCCAGCCTAAATGATTGCATGATTCTGTAAGTCTGAAGTCCTAGCCCTATGGCTGTGGATGGTTCTGCTCTAGCCTGTCCTCACTGAAAAGAGCAACCATGTATTTATTCTGTGTACTAAAGCACCTCTAATGCTTTCCTTGACTTGTTTGCACAAGAAGATGCAAACTGCCATGTCTCTCTGGTATCTTCATTGTAGGTATGTTCTAGAAGAAACGCTTTCTTCCTCCCATGTGTGGTTTGGGTTGTAGCCAGTACTGTGCTGAGCCTGTACCAGCAGTCAAGAACTCCAGCAGTGGTATCTGACAGGCAATCTTTCCCTTTAATCTCTGCAGGACCTTCATTGCTTCTGAGAACTTTTCTACTGCAACTTTGCCATGGCAGTGCCTGCAGGGACATCCACCCCTGGACGGGGCCATGAGATCCAGTGCTGGGAATCTGTGGAGCAAGGCTGGGGTGTTCCTTACCCAGGTTTTAAACCAAACATGGGAATAACAGGCAAGAATCCAACAAAAAAAATTGGGCTTGTTTGTAGAAATGCTGAGGTGCCCAGGCTCAGAGAAGACCATCAGCTAACTTGTATCATTGGGATATTGGCCCATCCGCTCTTATGGAGAAGCAGAATTGGTACAGATAATCCTCTGCCTGAAGCTGGAATTTGTCTTCCATTTGGGCTGTTTCTTCAGGAGCAAGATGTCTTTTTGCGTGTTTTTTAAGTGTTTTGGGAGCAGCCACGGAAAATGCCATGTGCTGAGCGTTACAGCATGGAGCTGGGGAGTGTCATCCTCTTGGGGACACTGAGCCCTCATTTTTTGCAGCCAGCAGGAGCAGCAGGCTTCCCATCTCCAACTCCCCCAGGGTTCCTGCAGGGGACCGTCACTCTCTCCTCTCTGGTGCAAAGGTGCAGTGGCAAAGCGGAGGAGGGAGAAGAGACCCTCCCTCCTCCCAACGGACCCAACAGGTGTGAGCAAACACTCTGCTCCTGGGGCTGCAGCAACGATGAACACATATATTTTTTTCTTTTTATTCTTTTTTTCAATATTTTCCTGGACCCTATGCAGGGGAAATTCCACTGCTGAGCAGATGCCATGGGCAGCAGGTGCAATGCTGGCAGCTGGTTATTCAGGGAAAAGGTGAGTGCCATGACTATGCTTTAATATGCCGTTAATAATCAGGAACAAAACACAAAGACTGCACACACTTTCCTTCGAGAAAATAAAATTAATTCAGCTAATTTAGATGTTAGTGTTGCACAGCCATGGTTATTCCTTTGCTGCTTTCCTTATGAATTATTAATACTTGTGAGGCCTGTGACAAGCAGAATTGATGCCTGCTGGAGGAGATGGGAATCACCACTGCATGAGTACAGTGACATCCAGGAGCAAGGCTGCCTGCACACTGCAGACTGTGCTGATGCTCTAGAAATGGGTTGCAGGTGCCAGGGTTCCCCCCATTGTGCCATCCTCCAACTCACCAGCATCATGTACAGTAATGCCCAAGTGAGCTGCTGCTGCCAGACACCCTGGCCATGCTGGGGAAATGTGGTCTTCAGGGAAACTGGCTTTGGTAGCCCTCCTGTGCCCCACCTGGTGAGTCCTATAGGCTAAAGAAAATTATGTGTAAGGAAAGAACTTCATTTTTAAGCAGAAGTGGCTTACGTCAGCTTAAAAGCAGATGTTGAACCCTTCTGAGCTACTTGGCAGGGGATTCCACATCCACTTCTCACTGAGCTGCTGGTGCCATCAGCCAACCTTCAGGCATGACACCATCAGTCCTCTGTGGGTCCTGCTGACAGCTGCATCGTATAGAAAGGCTCCCCAAGCAGGCCCCTGTGGGGATCAAGCTCTCCCATGAGGATCTCAAAGTCTTTTGGGACCAAGGCATCATGGGCCACACTGGTGAAACCTACAGGACAGCTCCATCAATGCAACTTGCCAACTTCAAGTCTACTCAGCAGTTTAGTAACTGCCACCGCTGGTGTTGGAAACTATGTAACAAAAAAAAAAATTTAAAAAGGAGGGAGGACACAAAGATTTTTTTACCTTCAGTGTGAGGCTTTGCCATGATGCCTGTGAAGGGAGATGCTGGCCACCCTGGCTCCACCTCCATGTGATCCTTCCTATGGCCCACCACATGGTACCCAGATGATGCTTTACAGACGCCAGAGGTCAGGGCCATCTCAGTTGTTATGACAACACACAAAAAGGAGCCAGGAGTCCAGGAGCTTTTTGTTTGTTTGTTTGTTTTTAACTTTCAAAGCAAAGCAAATTGCTTGAAGGAAAACCTCACTTTCCATGCACAGTTCACAGCATTCACACTGGAGAGGATGCTTGAATGGGACAAAATATCCTTGCTCAGCAGCATGAGTGAAAGCATACATGGGATATTCTAGTGAGGAGGCAATGGAAGGGACCAAATTCCTCTTTTTCTCTGCTCTGTTCTAGCAATAAGTTTTTCTCAAGATACTTGTGCTTTGCACTCCCCTGAGTTTTTTGGTGGAGTTTGATACTACCCAGAATACAGAGAAAGGAACAAAGGGGACTGTGAAGAACAATTATATTTCTGTATTCTGGTAGCTGATTCTCAAGGCTCACAGACCATTTGTCCATCGGCCAGCAAGGTTGTGCTGTTTCTTGCGTTTCCACCATCATTTTTCTAGTTTTAGTTTCTTCTGTGCTAGCTGCCTTTGTTAAACTTCTTCCACCCAGCTACAAGTTTCAGTGCTCTTACGTGGCCTGCGTTTTTAAATTTCCCTTTCACACTTGCGCCAGCACCAATTGACGGTAACTCCTCCAGCAGCCCATGCTTGCTTGGTTCAGGTGTTCCTCCTCACAGCTGAACCTGTGGGTAAGCAGCAGGCACTGGTGGCAGCCACATGTTTGCCAGAAAGATCTCCTGCTCCTGGGTTTCCTGTAGAATGCTTTGGAACCAGAACCTTTTGTGCAAGCACAAAATTCAGCAGCAGCAGCATTTAGAAACAAGGGAGGAACGAGTAGGCAGGAAAAAGAGAAAGGGACTAGCAGTGGGAGCTGAGCCTGTGGTGCAGCACGTGCACATGATGGCAGAACACCAATGTAGGATTTAGAACCATCAAGCAAGGGGACTTGCTTGAAAATGTCCACCCCTTGGCTGAAGCCACCAGCAGAGCACAAAACTGATGGCACTGGCAGTGTGGTTCCTTGCTGCACTGCTTTATACGCACAAGCACTTTCCTAAGGATATAGCTATATGTCCTACCTCTGAGTTTGCCTTGTTCTTCTCTGGGATTAGCAATTCCTTCCTTCCTTGTGGCAATAAGGACAAATTAGCACCTTAAATGAGAGAAAGGTGCTTCTAGGAAATGGGTTTAATTTCTAACGGATTTTGAGAAGTGGCTGCCAAACTTGGATTACTTGGTTCCTCTGCTGCAGATGTACGAAGGAAAAGGGAACAAATAGGAATGAATGGTACATCTCCATGTTGTGCATTACATTGATACAGAAAAGCAGTTTCTGAGTGCTGTAGGGGCCACTGTGGGGGGCTACCAGGGCATTGAATTTATCCCTGCCTGCATCGTGCCTTCACCTACACCAGAAGCTCACAGCCACAGTGGGTAGATTTTTCTGGATTGCCCAGCATCCTCTGAAACAGAGAGATTTCAGTGCTTAATCAAAAGGTAGTTGGAAACGAGCCCCAAAGGGTGAGGTATATTGCTGGTATGTAACCAACCAGTAATCATTGAACAGCAGTGAGATTTGTTCTTTAGATTGCTTCCAGATCATGCCTTTTCCTTAAAAATAGGGGGAAATTATTTTTAACGTGAAAAAGAGTGGTGCGGGGAGTTGTTAATCCAGCTGCAGGTGTTGGTATTGTGGGCTTGCCTCTGGAAGCAAAGCTCAAAGTTCACTTGCTCTATCCAGGGGATTGAGAGGATGTTTTGGTACTTTAGCAAACTGACCATATCCTTACCAGGCTGGTCAAACATCTTGGATGACTAATTAGTGATTCACCTGTGTTGGAGCCCACAGCCATACTCTGTCATATCCTGGAAGAGAGGATGGAGTTGCACAGTAAGGACCTGGGTAAGCTGGGGTCTCATACAGGTAAGAAGAGCTGAAGTGAATGTATTTGACCCAGGCAGGTTTTTGCCTTTATCCATTTATCTTAGAGTAGGGCAAGGTTTTATGTAGCAATGCATTCTCCCTACATGGCTTGGAGAAAGTCATGTCAGAAATGGCTTGATGAAGACAAGCAGCCATCTACTGAGAATGCTTTAACAAATTATGTTTTTAGTGTAGTTTGAATGTACTGAATGTAAAACTGCAAAGTCACTGTCTTCTTCCCAGAAGTCTCCTGCTAAGCTAGGGGGCTGGGACACAGATAGTGACATCCTGCTACCTGATTCCCTCCCCCATTGTATGTAAATCCCCTTACTCTTATTGGCCTGAAGCCAGACTTCCCCTTGTCCCTTATTGGCCCCCAAGTCCTTTATAAACCTGTTCCCCTGAATAAATCTCCTCTTTGTTCCTCCCCTGGCCGGTGGCTCCTGTGTGTCCTTTTTCAGGATCTCGGTGACCACATGGTCAGGCTGAGCACTGAGCACACACTTCTCCTGGGTTAATGGATTGAGAATCCTAACTCCACCATATAGTTGCAGATATCCTTCAGCACACAGCATTAACGAGGCTACAAGAAACCACACCACCATAGTTTTATTTTTTTCATCCTAAAATAGTAATGTTTTACTACTTATGCCACCAGCGTGGCAGTGAGAAGCCAAGCTTCAACATTTCATTTCCGTAATCAAAAGTTGCAGCCTCAGTCCCCTACAGTTATTGCTGACAGTGACATAGGCTGAGGAGCTGCCACCACCTGAAATGCTACAGGAAAGGTTTTCTAACACTCTGCTAAAATGAACAGAAATAAATTGCTTGGATTAGGTGATACCCACCTATGTACACCCAAAGAGCAGAAGGATGAGAGCATGATATTTAAATCAGCCTCTAGCAAACATCACACCAAATTAGTAGTAGTAGTAGTAGTTGTTTTGGTTTTGGGGTTTTTTTTAATGATTCCAGGGCATAATCTGAGGAACTCCAAATCAGTAAGCCTGATGTCTGCACCAGAAAAAAAGTTGGTGGAAGCTATAGCAAAGCTATAAGACATTGCATATGCTAAGATAAGTGTGGTGTATAAGGGGAAGAGATAAAATAAGTTCTAATAAATGGAAGTTGTACCTAATAAATCTGTGATCTCTGCAGGAATGAAGAGTTAACATATTCTTAAATGGTTTGAAAAGGGATAGATAGATAGATAGATAGATAGATAGATAGATAGATAAATAGATAGATAGACAGAGTAAGTGAGTGAGTGAGATAAAGATTGCTGGCGATACAGGATTGTTTAGGATCATTAGAGATTATGCAAAATATTGCATGTTTTTCTCTTAATTCATAATGAGGTAGTAAAGCTACCCATTAACTAAAGCTTAGTTAAGTTACCTAATACTAATTACAAGAACAAAAGATGTCTGAAAAACAGTAGTTCTAACTACTCATACACTTTGAGGCCCAGATTAATAGGGTATTGGGATCACTTTGGGTAGAAGTCTGAAAATAACAGCTCAGTGTTCACCTTACAGGACAAATAAGCTTTTGTGCAATCTTATGGTTAAGGCTGTTATTGCCCTGGGTAAAATGGTTCCCTGGCCATCATACACATCATGTGGGGTTATATTGGTCTCCCAAACCGCTCCCTTCTGCTCTGGCACAGTATGTTCTCCCTGTGCAGTCTGCCTGTCTGTGTTTCTGTGTCCTTAGGTTCTTGCTTGACAATTTAAACATTGAGGCTCTTTACATGGCAGCTGGTACCTGGCTAAATCATGTACAGTGTCAGCCATATACTCATGTAGACCAATGGCAAATGGCTTCACAGCTGCCTAATGAGAGCAGGGAACATTATGATCAGCTCCTCTTGACCCTGCAGCTAGTGCAGGCCAGTGAATCTGCCTTGATAATTTGTGTACCAGGACTGTACCTTTGGCCTGAGGCTGGAGACAATGCTAAACATCTGCTGCTGGACTCCTGAGAGTGACGTCAATACTCCTTTGTCCTAAGTCTGGTACCGACTCAGCTGCATCCATCTCTCCCAAAGATAAATTATACTTTATTGCATGGTATTGCTCAGGACAGAAAAAACCTCTCATTAGGCACCAGCAATTCAGCACTTAATACTCGCAGTAATAAAGAGCTTGACCAGGGTAGCTTTTTCTTCCTTTCCGCTTTGTCTTTCCTTTTCCCCTTTCTGCCTGTACAGGTTCTGAGGAAGCACAGAGAGACTGGCAGAATAGCAGAGGGTGGTTGCAAAGTGTTCCTGGGCATTACTGGGGACAGTATCTGGAAGCCAGACCAGAGGAGATGTGCTCTGGCTTGCTGCAGCCCCACTGGTATGATCTGCCCAAGCAGGGTGGTTTTCTTCAGGAAGCAACAGCAGTGGGCGAAACTGAGGACCTCTCCCAGGTCATGACTTCGGGTGTACACAAGCCTCAGCTTACACCCAGATTAAGCTGTCCAGCCTGGGACATGAGGTGACCTTCACTTCCCACTTGCAATAGGCACTGCAAGACATTTGACTCCAGCCTTCTTTGAGACTGGAGTGCTTGTCTGGCCTTGGAAAAGGGGCATGAACAGGAGTGCAAGGAGCTGGGCACAGCTCGGCTCATCTCCTGCAGAGATTTTTAGGAACCCCTTTACAACCCTGCCCTCATCTCTCATCATCTGCAGACACTCCAGAGTCTCTACTATGTCCCCCAAACCCCTGGACTTGGTGGCAATGGGTAGAAGGATGCCTGGAGCTCCTGGCCAACCCACCTGGAGGGATGCATCCTGGGCAGTGTTTGCTGGGCCCCTCCACTCTGACCTCCTCTCTTCCCACCATCTTCCCTCCAGCTCAAAAGCCAAAGATTTAAGGAATTATATTTTTCCTGCAAGCTCTACTTCCCTCTCAGCCTGCCTCAGTACCAGACAATTTATTTGCTGATAATACAGAAATTTCCTCTCTCCTCCCTCAAATGAAGTGTGTGGGCAGTAACCACAGCCTTGGGGAGGTTCTGGAGCTGAGGGCCTTGGACTGCTGAGGAGCAGCTGGCTGCAGACACGACATCCAGTTTGGGGATGCACGAGGGTGCAGGAGAAGCAATGCCGTAGTGTGGGCTGCTGCTGCCATCTAGCCATGCCTGCCGCCGCTCAGCCCTCGCCCAGACGACCTTCTTCAGCTATTTTCTGTGCAAGTTATTGCTTTTCTGCATCTTTCCTCTTCTGAGCCACAAAGGAGAAGGTATGTTTTAAGATCTCTTTGTTTAACTCACCCTTTCCAAGACTGCTGCTACAGCTGTGCCAGGATATGCAGCAGCTCAGTGGTCACACAAGAGCAGGACCTGCCGCTTGTTCTCCCCTGCTCCTCATGGACTCCCATCCAGTGAGTGTGGTGGGGCCACACATGCTGCATTGCATCCTTCCACTCAGAGAGATTCACCTCTCCTGGGGGAAGACATCCTTCGTGCCCTGATGCTGGGAGGGATACTGGATCTAGCAGCATTCCCACCACTCTGCCCAGTGTCTTAAACCTGAGGCTGGGAGTGGGTCTCTGATCTTGGAGCCATTTTCTCCCTGCAACATCCGTAGCTCTTGGCTGACCAAAGAGTAGAAGCAAACAGGGATCAGCACATGCAGCTGTGGACACAGGAAAACTGCTTCAGGAACATGAGACACCATCTTATAAGGGTCAGGGCTTCTAGGTGAACCTTCTTCACCCCAGAGAGCAGGACAAGGCTCTTTCCTTTGCTCCAACAGCCACACTGTGGCTTTGGTTTAGCATGCATTACCAGTGCCACCCCACCACTTTTTCATTTTTTTGAGGCAGGAGCAGGTCCTCTCTCCTCAGCAGCTCCTCAGAGGCTGTTGCCCATTTTAGATCCATTTTAGCACTGGAGAACAGGCACCTTATCAAATAGACCCCCACAGGAGGGAATGCAGCCAAGGAGCTGGTAAGTGTTGCCAAAACCTGTAGCTGAATTGAGGGGACTGTGCTGCAGGGCTCAGCCCCACCCATGGCACTGCCAGACCCACTGCGGAGCAGGGTGAGGACAAGCAGACCAGGATTAGAAGGGCCTGCAGGAGGTCTCTAGCCAAAACTTCTGCTCCAAGCAGGATCAGTTTCAAGATCAGCCTGTGGTTGCTCAAGACTTTGACCCATCATGCTTCAAATGTCTCCAGAGATGGACTCTGGCCAACCCTACCAGTCCTGGCTGTCCCCATGAGGCAAGTTTCTCCTTGCACTGAGGCTGACCCCTTGGTTCCAGCTTCTATCCATTGGCACTTGACATCTGCAATCTTGCAAAGCTGCTCTACAGAAGATGGCATAAATTGGTTCCATGCACTTACTCCAATAAAAAAAGCCTGACAACAGCAAACCTAAATTAACCCCAGGAGGAAGAGAGGAGAATAAAAAACATCACAGGAATAGCTACTGAAAGAGCCAAGCCTCAGACTGGGCTCCAGGCAGGAAGCTGAAAGCTGACGGGACATTTGAGGTAACAGCCTTAGTGAGTAATTAAAAAGACCCTAACTCTTTTTGAAGTTTTCTGTGTATTAAAAACCTCAAAATCCTCTCTTTCCCATCTCTGTGAATGGATGGGATGAGAGCTTTGTTTGGCTGGGGTTTTTTCGAGCTATGCAACAGTTCAATTAATTACTTTGTACATACTTTTTCCTTATACTTTTTTATTTGCATTTGTTCTCTCTAACAACATCTCACTCATGCTGCAGTCTAACATCAGGAGTGTGGGATTCATTTCGCTGCTGTCTTCCACCTTCTCTGGCTCTGAGACAGGGTTTCTTTGATGCTTTCTTTTTGAGCTGAGCTCCATCTTGTGGGCTTTTGCATGGCTAATTAGTCACCATATCCTTATCTCTGAGATCTCCTTTGACCCGAGTCAGAGGAACATCACCCACTTTGCTTGCAGTCAAGTATAACCATAGAATCAACCACAGAGTCACAGAATGGTTTGGTTAGGAAACGACCTTAAAACTAGTTCAAATTCCCCTACTCTGGGCAGGGACACCTTCTACTAGACCAGGATGATCAAATTCCCCACTGGAGGATGAAACCCAAATGGCAGAAGCAGGTGAGTCCCATAGCACTTGCCTCCTGGGGAGTTTGGGAGCCATTCTGGCAGGGTGCAGGAAGAATCTCCCTCCCTCCAAATCATCAGTCTGTGACGAGTTGGATTTTCTTTTGCTTTTCACTTTAGTAAGATGCTTTAATGGTTTAATGCAAGTTTTGACTGCAGGAAACTGGAAAAATCATTGCTGACAAATATTGGGCTGTTACGGTGAAATGCTGTTACTACTGATAAGTTATAGTTAACAGCAAGTGACTGGAGTTCTAAAGCAGGCTTTTTTTTATATCTATGAACATAATAGATGATTTTTTTTTCTTATCCTCACAGTAAGGGCAACAGCACCTCTGTTGTCTAACTGAAAACTGCACTCACATTACCCTGTTCAAGCACTGCAACCCTGTTCTTTGCAAGATTGCCGATGTTTTTTTCTTGGCAACTAGTGAGCTTAGAGGCCAAATATAAAAGGGTGATGCTTAAACACACTAAATGTCCAAATCCTATTCTTCTCACAAGGTAGGGAACTGCCATATAAGGACAGATGAAATAATATCTGTGATTACAAAGTATTTTGGGAATTCTTTGTACTGAACTACTGCAGTTACCCTTTCTCAGCTCATATGCAGTGCTTGCTGAGTTCTCAAGGTACAGTCTGACCCGCCACCTCCCTACCAATGGTAAGGTGTTGGTAGAGACACAGCTGGGAGCACTAGTCTGAAAGTGTCTTTGCCTTTCCTTCCTCCCCTGAATTGCTGCACAGCCTTGCTGTCTTTGGCCGCTTTCTGGGCTGAAACATGGCAGTTGGCCCTGTACCACAAAAGCAGGGTAAACCAATTAGTCCTTTGCAAAGCACTCTGAGAGTATGAATTGAAGAGACCGGAAGGCACTTCTTTTTTGTGGGAATACTGTGAGTGAGACTGGCACCAATTCCCTAAAGTGAGAAGAAAAGGGAGGGTTGAATTCAACATGCCAAACTTTTGTCTTTAGGCAAAGACTAACAGATGGAGGCAAATTGTAGCTGCAGTACAAGCATGAAGAAACACATGCAAATAAGGGTTTAATATTTATTGGACTGCAGTGATATTTGTAAGACTACATGGACACACACAGGCCTGCAGCGTGCTCTCCTAAGGGAGCTCCCTTCATTTGCCAGCACTCAAGCATTTGCCTGTAATTCTTGTGGCTTCTCCTTACTGAAATGGAGGTGACTCAAAGGCCAGTGTTGTTTGTGCCCAAATTGCTCACCATTTTATTAGCTCTCGGATCACAGTGCAAAGGGCAAGGTCCTGGTGGCTGTGCCCCTCTGGGACCTCACCATCAGCTTTCTAAAAGTGGTGCCACCACTGTGGTTTAACTGCACTGTACTGAGGACTGCAAACCAGCTGAATAGCAAAGCTTGCCAAAATGTATGTCCCAGGCCTGTATATGCTCCTGGTTGTTAAGGTATTTTCACGTAGTCAGTGTTTTAACTGGCTAAAGACAAATGTACATTGGAGGCACTTGTGACATGGGTACTGAAACTGCCTTCAAACTGTAAAGAAAACCAGGTGGTTTGTGTCTAAACCAGGACACTTCTCCAAAGCAGCAAGTCACTCTCACTTCTTTTGGTAGTGATCAGTGCTTCTTCCAAGAGAAAATGAAAAATAATAATTATTGTTGCAGTGACTGATGATCTTTTACTTCTTGACAATTAAATAACATTTCAATTAACCTAAGCTTCTCTTGCAATACTTGTGGATAATGATTTTTTTATTGTTTTGTGGAAAAGGTTGGTCTTGACCAGGAAGCAAGCTGTCCACTTCATTCTTGCTGCAAATTGGTGCTGTATTTAGCTATAAAACACCTTTTAAATTACAGTACTTTCTGAGGGTGAGGTCTATGACAGAAGAGCTCTCTTCAGGCCCAGGCTTGTTCCTGTTCCTGAAGGTGGAGCTGCGGGCTCCCTGCACCACGCTGATTCCAGCTCTGTGTTTCTCTGCTGGTGAAAGTGAGCCAGACTTGACTCTTCCAAGGGAATCCTGCACTGACATTTTGTCTGCAAGGCCTGTGTTGTAGACTACAAGTTAGCAGCTTAAAAATTAAAATGTGAGTTCAATGCTGGAACACCACAGTCCCCACAAATGGGCCAGCAAAGCCCACAGTGAGACAGACAGCATCATACAGAGCAAGGTTAGCAAGGAGTGAGCTGAAAGGCATAGGCTATTCTTGGATCCAACTTTAATGTTGAGCTAATCACAACAGACATATGCAGCTGATCTCAATTTTTCTGGCATGGAGCTCCTCCCTTCCTCCTTATCAGTCAGGCTTGCCCAGGGAGGAATAATTAAGATGTGCAGTTAGAACAACTGGATTTGATCAATGCAAAACAGAGCAAAGGCTTTAGTGGCCCAAAAGGAGATCAAAGGGAGGTCAAAATAGAACTCACTGCTTACTTGGTTACATCTTGCTCCAACTTCCAGTAGGAAACATTTCCCTAGTGGGGAGCACAGGGAATCCCCAATCACTCTAAGACCAATTCCTGTCACTTGGGGTATTTTATGATCAATTAACAAAGTGGAAATGAACATACAAGATTCTATTGAAGCCAGGAGCAGGGCAGCTGTGAGATGAAGGATATATACTCGGTATCTCAAAGTCCAGAACATCTGCTCAGCATAACCCAACTTGAGACAAAACCTAGTGAAATTCCAGAACATCTGCTCAGCATAACCCAACTTGAGACAAAACCTAGTGAAATAGCTAAAACAACTAGTCAAAGTAAATTAAGACAATTGGCAGCCTGCCAAATTCCTCTTGGTGAAGCTTAATAATTAGCTTCCATAAGTAATTGCTTTCAAACTAGCTGCTAGAGATGATCACTGGCTGGCAGTAGAGGAAGCCAGACTGTGCTTCTTGCTCATCAGGACACCAGAGCCTGGAGCAGGTACCAAAAAAGGTCACATTGCAGCCATACTCCCTTCTGACTCAACCAGCCCCATCCTTGAAACAGGCACACTGACAAAACAGCTACCTCTCCTGTGGGCAACTGCAATTTCTCAAAGAATACTTTTTCCGCATACCTATTAGTTTTTTTCCACAATTAAATACACTTAGGTCTCCTAGGACAAGATATAAATGTGGAATTTTTACAATATTAACATTTGGTTTCCAGTCACTACTTTTGCTTTCATGTTAAGAATCACTAAGTTTCCAGATGAATTCAGAGAAGTTAAAGGAAACCCTGGTTTGGATGTAGGGAGTTTCTTTGAGATTAAGTCTTTGGCTCCACTGTGTATGTGTTGTATGCATGAGAATAAAAGTGAGTGCCATTTCAACTGCAAGCCTGAAGCTAAGAGTAAAGCAAATAAAAAAAGTCATTTGGAATGCTTCAAGAGACTCAGGAATGAGATACCTTCAATTTCATTTATCCTACTATTTCCACTAGTGGAAAGCATAGTCTTAGCTGAAAGCAGAGTGGAGGTTAAACATGGCCTTTCACAGCTACTTGTAAGAAAACAGCTTTATTTCTCATCTTGCTAGAGCCACTGTTTCCATCAGCAATGCCAATCTTTGGACAACCCTTTAAATTTTAACACTTACTCTAAGTCATCTTCAGCTTTACATTTTGATATTTTAAGGTTTTCTCCTCTTCACACATCAGACATTTGCTGTGCCATGCTGCAGTCCAGGACCTTCTGGCAAAAGGACCAGATCCAGCTCTGGGATCAGTTTGTCAGAAACATTTTCCAATTTCAGTGCAACAAGTGGCAGCAGACTAGCATCAGGTTAAACAGAAGTCACAATGCTCTACTTCAATAAGCAGACTCCCTATTTTATCATCAAGACACTCTGTGTTAGCTCCTAGTACTTACTACTTAGTGTCATCTATCACATTTAATGCAGTCAGAAGGGTAGCATGTATTTTCATAACATTAAACAAGAGCTTGTAATTGTATTGCTTGTACCAAATATGTCAAGTCCCATTTCTTACCCATTTTATATTAAAACCGTAGGCAATATGGGTCAGGGAGTCATCCAGAGTGTTTCAGCTTCTTAAGTTTTCCTGTAACATATTTTAGTTCTCATGCACCATAACAAGCAACTTGTCAGTAGCAGCCGTGGAGCCTGTGCTATATTCTCTCATTAATAACTAGATGTGTTTAAACAGCCATCAGTCCTGGCAACAACAATTTTGGACTAACTTCATAAAACCAGCACTGCATTGAACGTGCAATACGCAATTGTGTTAAGCCCACGTTCAGTAGCGAAAAACAAATGCAAATCCACAAGAATTCACACAGTATCCAATTTGTTGACAGTCAACTTTTCCTAATCACATATTAAAAAAGGACACAATTTAGTTTCCCTACCCGTTGAGTTTCCTTCATTTCTGAGAAAGCTGGGAGGGCAATGGTAGGGGAGATGGCAACTGTGGTACTCATTTACTAATAAGGTCTGTGCTCACATCATCTGATCTGCCTTCATACATGCTATAAGAGCCATTCATGACACATTTATTATCTACAGATTAACCAGACACAGGACCAGTTATTTCAATATACTTTATTTTAAAACAGGTAGGTCACAAAGCACTAAGCTTAGCCCATTCTGCCATACACAAGCTACAAATACTTGTTTGACAGTTGAGGGTCAGTCTTTAATAGCATACATGAAAAGTGAATAAAAATCCATATAAAACAATATTCAAATAGTTTCCATAGGAACACAGATAATTGTGACCCATCTCCTAGTAATTTTTGTTGCATTTATGCCAAACCTAAACTTTAAAAAAACCACTTAAAAATCCTAGCAGGAATTAAGTTAATGGTCCCCCAAATGCCCTAAATTCAACGACTAACCTTGCAGTTAATTACTAAATATTACCTATACATTAATACTAGCTGAAGCACAAGTTGCTGGATATTCAATTCCGCTTTCCCAGGCACAAGAGAGTGGCAGACTAGCAACATCCTGCTCCTCCACTTCAGCTAGGAACCCTTGCTCCTTGATCCGCTGCATTAGTTGCCTAGAAAGAAAAGAAGAGAAAGTCAAAAAGTGTTTCACTACAGCCTGCCTAAAAAAGTAAGCAAGGTAGTTTTTGAACTCTTTATTCATGATCTGCAACCCAGGCATTATTATCACAGAGAGAAAAAAACCAAAAATAATAAAACAGAATCCATGCAGGGCACTTCTGGCTGGCTAAGTTTCAGGGCAAATGTCAATACCAAGTTGGTTTCACCATTTCTGTGTAGGACTTAGATCTGGCAAAGATGTCTCTATATGCCTGTAGCTACATCTGTATACCTCATGCTATACAGATTTACTGACATAGTTCTCAATACTTCAGAATTTGAGATCCGCAAATCCCTGACAACTTGACCCCACACCCTCATATTTCAGGGTAACCTGAATCAAGAAAAAGTATGGATGACAGACTAGGAATGTAAAGGAGCTGACCAGTGAGAACTATGTTAACTCCTTCCATATTCAGATAGTTGTACTAAAAGACAACTTCAGAAAAATTTCAGTTGACTGAGTTTTTGGACTTAGTTCATAGATTCACAGAATGGTTTGAGTTGGAAGGGAAACTTGAAGATTTAGTTCCAACCCCCCTGCCATGGGCAGGGACACTTTCAATTTAAACCAGGTTGCTCAATCCAACCCACCCAACCTGGCCTAACACCTCCAGGGATGGGGCATGCACAACTTCCCTGGGCAACCTGATCCAGTGCCTCACCACCCTCACAGTAAATTTTTTCCACATATCTAATCTAAACCTACTCTCTTTCAGTATGAAGCCATTCTCCCTTGCCCTGTCACTACATGCTTTTGTAGAAAGCCTTGCCCCACCATCTTCCCTCTAAGTTCCTTTCAGGCACTGGAAGACTGCAATTAGGTCACCCCAAAGCCTTCTCTTTTCTAGGTTGAACAATCCCAGTTCTCTCAGCCTTTCCTCATAGTAGAGGTGCTCCATCCTTGTGATCAACGTGGTGTCCCTCCTCTGGACTTGCTCCAACACGTTAATGTCCTTCCAGTGCTGGGTACCCCAGGGCTGGATGCAGCACTGCAGGTGGCATCTCACCAGAGCAGAGAGGCAGAATCCCCTCCCTCAACCTGCTGCCCAGGACACGTTTGGTTTTCTGGGCTGCAAGCTCATATTGCCAGGTCATGTCCAGCCCCTCATCCACCAGCACCCCCAGGTTCTTCTTGGCAGGGCTGCTCTTGAATTGTTCATCCCCCAGCCTGTACTGATAGTGGGGGTTGTCCTGACCCAGGAGCAGCATCTTGCACTTGTCTTGTTAAAACTGCCTGAGATTCCCGTGTGCCCAGTTCTCGAGCCTGTCCAGGTCCTGCTGGATGGCATTCCATCCTTCAGGTGTGTCATAAGCACCACTCAGCTTGGTGTCATCTTATAGTTCTAATTATCTTAGATATGCAGGGCAAAGAGTTGTGCTACTACTGGGCTCCTCATGTACTACTAGCTTTTACTCAGACACATGTAATCATCTTTGTCCTTAATCTTTCAGTTTCTAGCCACAAATTTAGTTGTACAACTTTATAACGTGTAGATTACATTGCAAACGACTTTTGCCTGGCCTACAAAGATCTGCACAGTAATCTCATTGATGCATTACCCTTGGTTAAAGACCAGCTTATATCACAGAATTCTCTTGCCAAAACAGAAAACACAGGCAGTCATGTAGGGCTGAAAGAGGTCTATGGCCTTGGATAACAGTTATGTCTGCACAATTAAGCTCAGTATGCCTCTGACCAAATACTAAATTTTAATAGAAACCTAGTGTGACAGAGAAAAAGCTAATTATTCCCCTGCAGAGCCATTTTTAGTTCTATTAGACACAATTCTGGAGCCTTACAGGAAGTCTAAAAGCTTAATTTGATGTGAAAAATGTTTCAATCGACAGGAGGTTTCACTAAGGGAAAGCAATAACACAAGCCTTGCTTAAGGAGGCAAAGCTAGTAAAACAATGGAGAAAGCTTCCCCTTACTTAAATGGCAGGAATTTCCCTGAACTTAAGAACTTTTCATAAATTTGAAAGCAACCCAACAGGAGAGCTAATCATGCTTTAACACAACCCTGCTGACCAAATGCCTTCTGCCAGTTTAGGAGGCAGACATCAATACAGAGCTTCCTTTTAATAAGAAACCCCACTTTTACAGAAGATGCAATCCCTTAACTTGTTTTACAGAGAAGAGCATCCAGGTTACTTTAAATTATTGTTTATGGTGCAGTTTCACAGTATCCTTGCACTTAATAGGTGGTCCTGCTTTCTTTGCTTACCTGTTTAGTAATTTCCTGTGGAGATCTAGCACTCTGCACTGAGCAATGAGCCAGAGCTCAACCTAAACCAAGGAACAGCTCTCAAATAAACAGACAGATCATACTGTGAAGCAGCACTGTTAAGTGTCCTGCAGTCAGGTTTTAGCAAGCTACCAACTTAGAAGACAACATATTGTTAGAACTGTGATTGACTGGTCTCTAACTACAGGTCACAGTACCTCATTGTAAAGAATCCTTAATGATTCTGTGTGTTGTGCCAAAGTGAAACAACCAGGAAGAAGCCCAGATTAATGAAAACTCTGAACATTGTTGAGGCGTAGCCAACTGACATGGGTCATGGACTGCAGTCATCTGTATCAAAAGCACTGATGGATCAAAATACTTCATTACTAACCATGCTGGTCTTGACATCACATAGTGTATTGTTGGCCTCTGGAATCCATTGAAAGTAGAAGCTGCTGCAACAGTATAGGCACCCATGTTTTCAAACAGGATCCAGTCACCAACTTGCAACTCTGGCATATTAAAACGCTCAACAATACGATCCAAGCCATCACAGGTTGGTCCCCATATGCTGCAGGAGTAGCAGCTGTCATCTGGCTTAGGCCGCTAAAGGAGAGAGAAGAGTCTAATTATTTGACTATCAAAACAGACCTTCTAAAAGCAGTATCATGATTAGTGTAACATTCCACCTTGCCAAGAAGGAAGAGCTGTTTGCAGATCCTTCTTCACCGTTGGCTTTGAGTTAATTCCACTGCATGCTTCCTGAGTTAAATACCAAACTCAGGCAACATGGAAGGGAGCAGTGAACTGAGAAGTGACTGCTGTGACATCCATGACACATGACTAGTATGTGGTACTCCTGAATGGGCATACCTTTTGCAGAACTGGTTTAACATGTGCATGATCATACAAGATGCAGTTGAATGATCCATAGACTCCATCATTCACGTAGTACATAAGAGTTTTGTCATTTGCATCATCTTCATCTGGAAGAAGTTGAGACACCAGTAAAGAGAATGCTTGGAAAGAAACACACAGCTGGCTAGAACTAAGAGTAGGTCTAGATTTACATACCATCAGAACCTGTTTGCTCCTTTAATACAATTTTTTTTGCAATGATGTTGACTGCCAGCGTGAATGCTGATGCAACATAGTATCTTCCTGGCTCTGCAATAATATTTATTCCAGAATCTGAAGGAAAATATTTATCCAGTGCTGGGTTGATTACACTTGTGATCTAGGGAAGAATCAGAAGCCAATGTTAGAATTTCAGCAGTTACTCAGCTGCTATCTTAAAAGGCTGAGATGAAGTCAGACTCTCAAGTTCACAATTATATACTGATCAAACATGTACCACCTATTAACACCTATTATAATCTCTATGGATTACTTTTTATTTTTCTATTCAAAGTCTTGTTTGCGATTAAATTTACACAAAGCAACAAAAGCAGGCATCAATTGCAGGTTAAAATTTAAGTAACAAACCAGCTCATGTTTGAGTCTAAAGATAATCATCATTCCTAGATTCGTTAAACCAGCATTAATGCCCTGCAAGTTTTCAAACTTCAAATTTGATTTCTAGTCCGCTTGTCATTCTGCTAATGATGCAATATTCCTCATCTTACTGCATCCTACAGAAGTCATCTCACAGGATCATAAGAATACAGAGGGTCTTATCACATTTGAAATTCAGATGCCTGCATGAACAGTTATTTCCAAGTTCTTAAGTTAACATTAAGCTGCCCTCAACCACAGCATGACTATATATTGCCATGCAGCCCAACGACATCATCATTTGCACTTGATGCCTCACATATACTAACACTAAAAGCCAGACTTTGTTAGGAGGTATCACAAGTGCAACAATGTTAGCACACGCTATTAGCAGAAAACTCATTTTATATAACTTACTGTCTTCTCCTTGTGTTAGTATGTAACAACATTTAACACTGCCATAGGTTAGAAGGGCAGGTGCTCTGACAACACTGCTTCAAGTGGAAGACCTATTAATATCCAGCCCCCTTGTCTCTTCTGAAAGCAGAACTACTACTGTGTGAAAGCAGACTGGAGAACACTGAACAATTTAAAAATTATCCAAAAGCTAGCTCGAAATCAAATTAGACACTGATCTAGTTTGCTGCCACTCAAGGGCAGTATGAGTTCTGGACTACTTTTTTTATCCTATTTGGGAACAGTGCCAACCTAGATAGTCTGAAGTACAGCATCAACTGGAAGAAGTCTATGCCAGTAAGAATCAAGCCTACAATTAAAATTTGTTTTCCAAGTTTGAGATCTCTGCATGTTTATGCAGTCATTTAGCTATGTATCTAATGAGTTCATCTAATTTTGAGTTTTCAGATTAATTCCTCTTTTCCTCTAAATTACATTTCTGACCAAGCAGACATATTCTTGCAAATGTGTCTGCATACAAACAGAAAAAAAACATTTTGTTTAATCCAGATCAACATTCAAAGAGACTACACAACCTGAGAAGTTCTTAGCAATGGTATACCTCTTCAAATTTAAGCTTGACATCTTCAGAGCCAGGGAAGCCACCACCAATGTCAAGCAGATACATATTGAAGCCAAGTTCAGCCTAAAATGAAAATAACAATACTGTCAAGAAATCAGTTAATAATTCATTATTTTAGCTTAAAAGGTAATGTTAGGTAATTTCATTAATATTTGAAACAAAGCTAACAGAGCTGAAACATCATGTTTAAGTAATAGTCACTTGAGTCTGAGTTGCCAATTTTAGCATATTTGTAGATGAGTTTTGCCAAACTGGTCAGAGTGAGCCATTATGACCTCAAAAATTCCAACATGAAATCAGTGACTTTGCCAGCTTTTAATCCCATAGCAGTTTTACACTTTGTTCAGTTTTGCCACAACAGTTGAGCAGTAGTTCCAGAGAAAGTACAGTAAGACTTACTCCCATATCAAACACACAGCGAGCATCAGAAATTGCTTGAACAAAGGTCTCTGGGTCTGTACATCCACTTCCAACATGGAAACTGTGAAAAGATACAAAATATCAGTTGCTATTCAGCAAATTAGTCAAGAAGTCTATAAACTATCAGCACATGCAAAGGCATCTCTATTGTCAGGTAGAACATTTAAATAAATTTTATTTAATATGACCGTTTTTTGACATTATCAACTCACCTAACTCCAACAATGGCAAGGTCAAGTTCTTTTGCACGCTCCAGAAGAAGCCTGCTAGTCTTAAGTGTAGCTCCAAATTTAACACTCAGACGACAAACTGCTTTGGAATCATCAGTTGTAATGCGCAAGACTAACCTAGAAATAGGAAAAATGAGGAGTTAAGTTTCAGTAGAACAGACATCATTATCAAGCAGCTATGACTTCAGAATGAGGCTGAGTTTAGACACAAATTTCCCTGTCTATCTCTTCCTACTGTGCCAGTAAGCTATACAGGATTAGACATCACTGGTTAGAAGTATGTTTATTTTCTCACAATTTTGCAGCCTATCTTATCTAATAAAGAACAAATTTCAGGCAACAGAAGATGTTTCTTGGGAACCCAAGGAAGAATTATAGAACAATTAGCATGACTTACTTGGCTTTCGGATGGGCCCTTGCAACTTTCATTAGTTCTACTTCACTATCAAATGTCATCATCTGTACACCACTGCTGGCAGCATGTTTTATTTGAGATACTTGTTTGCAGGGATTTGCATATATTATTCGCTCAGATGGTACACCAATGCTCTGCACCAGCTGTATTTCCGTCTGAAGAAAGAAGAGACTACACTTGTAAAAGATATTTCTAGTTGGATGACTAAAGTAATCAAAACAACAAAAGCAACACCACTGGGTTATGCCTAATTTTATATAAGCACATCTTGTAAAGTTGAACATATATTAACATTACAGATCAGAACATAGTCAAGATCTTACCTTACTGGCACAATCAAATCCTGCACCAAGAACAGCAAGCGTCTTCACAACAGCTTTGCTGTCGTTACATTTTACGGCATAGAAGGGGGTTACCCGAGGAAGGGCCTTATGCCATCGCATGTGCTTCTTCACAATATCTCCAAGGTCAGCAACATAAAAGGCATCTTTATCGTCCTAGAGCAAACACACATCTTAACATTACAAACAACAGATAACATGATAAGGCTAGAGGTCAGCATTTGAGGAGGCTGCCTTGCAGATCATTTGCAAAGACAACTTGTTCCATTAGTTTCTAAGTTTGTAGCATCACGAAATACAGCAGTTTTCCCATCATACTTACAGAAGATGATACTTCATTTATTTTTTGGTCAAGGATGTCCTTGGCAGTAAAGCCTTCATCAAGGAACGTCAGCTCAAATTCTTCTTTGCTGAAGTTACTCATGTTTCCAAGATTTCAGATTTACGTGAAAGGATTTAAGTATGAAATGCTGAGGAAAAAAAAAACATCCAACATTAATTACTTCATTTAAATTCATATGGTTTACATTCACTACTTCACTTGGGTTCATATAGTCATTATATAACCACTACATTATGCTCATATCACTTACAATTATACAATTCCTATAGTTATCACTAATAGCTGCATAGACTGGAAACTTGCACAATGACAGAGCAGATGTAATCAGAATCAAGGAAGCATGCCACAATAATATTGCTAGCTGGAAGGCAAGTTCTCCTCTGTTCAGCAACTGTATGATGTACTCAACCTCCTCACAGAAAAAAAACAATCAAATAAATACCGTCTGATATTATTAGTCTTAAGCACTACTTTAGCTTGCTAGTTTAGTCAGAAAGGGTTTACTTGTTACTTCGTACAGAATCCAAGATTGTTACTTCTGAGCAGTATCAACTCTTACTAGGTCCAAGACAAGTAAGTATCTGGCTTCTTATTACAGTTCAGACTAAGCATAAACCAAACATGAGACATGGGCTTTCCCTGAAGTTGCTCTCTTGGTGGTTTGAGTTTCTACTCACGACTTCCAAGCTGTATGAAAATCTCAGCTGTCAGGAGTGGCACTAAAAGACTGATTCCTAACTCTGACCTGCAGACAAAGTTTTAATAGTGATCCCAATTAACACTTTAGAAGATCATTTTACAGCAGTCCATTACAAATCTTCACTGCTGGCAGAAATCTACCTCCCAAGTAGAAAGTCCCTTGAGAACCAGAACTAAAGAGCAAAAGCACATTCCTCTGCCATCCACAAACAATGAAGCAAGCCCATGACAAAATGTATGTGCCATCCTTTTCCTGGGTAGCCCAAAGAGAGAACGACAGCCTACTAGATTAAGCTGTTAAGCAGAGTGTGTGATACCTTTTAAAGATCTTAACTTTACAAGTGACTCATAGGGAAGATATGGTTTCATGTAACGGGATCCAACCCTCTTCCTTGTCTCAGCATTTTTTTAGTCATACAAATTTGGACTGAAAATGATACAAACTCTAAACTATTCACTAATCTTCAGTTACATCACTGTTCACTCTATTTTTAAAAACTCTGGCTATAAACCAATTGAAGAATAACATTTTATAGCTGTTACAGATTTAAGTTTTTAAGACCAACAGAATCATTCACTCCATACACTAGGTATAACAAGAACTACTTTGCACTTTTAATCATTTCTCACTTATCAGAGATAAATCAAATTTGGGATTCAAACTAGATTAAGCTTTGACTCTGACAAATCCAATAATCCATTAAGCCTCATTCTCCCCCTGTTCTCATTCACGTGCAGTGATAATTCTTCCACAAGCTGGATTAAAGTCTTCTGTTAACAGCCTCTGAAAGGACCCTAAGAAACAGCAAATTATACACTTCTCAGGAAGGTGATTGGTACTAAGAAGAAGGTGCATCTGACCACAGCTATTTTTTTTGCAGTTTTGCAGAAAGCAGTTCAGAGACTTCTAGTTGTGGTTAAGAGAAGTGAACACCATCAGGAAGATTTAGTTTAACGTCCCCTCTGCAGAGCACTGCATGAAAAGCACTTTTCCTATTAACATCTAAAAGGGAAATTACTTTTACTGGCCACAACAGACTTTGTTAAGGAGTTATTGCAAGTTCTTTCCATCTCCACCTCCTTGCCCAATTTTAACTACAGTGTAATTACACAGAATATAGACAGAATATGATCATATAGGTGCAAATGGTAAGCTGCCCCAAGTATATTTCTATCTGGACTGCGTGTAAAGTGTCTGCAGCTCCCCTGGAGAAAGGCAATTTGTGCTCATTTACAATTTGTTCTCCAGAACATTCCCTTATTCAGCAGTCGTATTTAGACAGAGCTGAGTCATGCCTGCAGGGTCTGTACTCAAACAGCCAAGCTGCGTCTAGAAAAGGTGCCCGAGGCGGTCCCGACCCTGCAGAGCGCTGGGGGTACGGACGGGGCCGGTGCCCCACACTCACTGACGGCCCCTCCGCCGGACCCAGCTGGGCACTGCTGGAGGGCAACTGGGTTGAACTACATGATCTTCCAGGTTCCCTTTCGATCTAAACCATCTCACAATTCCCTCCCATCCCAGGCAGCGTGTGCAAGGGGGCCCCTCGGCGAGCCCGGGCGCCCCGAGCGCTGTTCCTGCCACGCACCTGCCTTTCCCCGCCCCGGAAACAGCCCGGCGGCCACGGTGGGGCCGTCCCTTCCCCCGCTCCCGGGACGCGCCGCCAACACTCTCCAGGCGAGCCGGCGAGCCCGTCTGGCCCGTTCGCAGCCGCCCGGAGCTCCCGCCGGGTCCGGGGATTCCCCGTGCCCGACGGCAGAGCCGGCGCCCGGCCCGAGTCGCGCCGCTTGGCAGCGGCCCCGCAGACACGTGGCTCCGCGCCGCCCGGCACAGCCCGCCGCCCGCCTCACCTCGCCTCGGGCAGCGCTGCCGGGGCTGCTGTCAAGCCTCAGCGGCGGACGATCCCCTCGCTCCGAGCCGCCTCCTCCTCCTCCTCCTGCGAGCCGGGCGCAGTGCGCGGAGCCGGGCGGGAGCGCCGGGCCGGCCGAGGAGGAGCGGAGCGAGCAGGACGCCGCGGCTGACAAAGCTTCGCCACGGCCGCCGCGCTCGTATTTATAGCGCAGCGCGTCGCTGTGGCAACGCACCAGCTCAAACCAGCCGCGATCGGCTGGGACCGGGGCGCTCCCACCGCCGCTATTGTGACGCACGGCCGGACATGCGCAGCGCCGCCCCGCGCCCGCCCCGCCCGGCCCCCGCCGCGCCCCCGCCGTGCGCCGCGGGCACGGCTGCTGACCCCGGGCCCGGCCTCCCGTCCCCTTCTCCTGCGGGCCCGCCCAGCGCGGCATCCACCTGCGGGGCGTGTGTGCGACCCCAGCCCTGCCTGCTGCCAGCAGGTGCACGGCCGGCGCCGCCCCTGCCTCCGGTTAATACCCCCGTTTCTGTACCCCCAGTTCGGTACACCCGTTTCAGTACACTCGGTTCGGCACCTTAGCGTGAAAAAGCAGCCGCAGGAGGCCGGAGGGCTCCGGCTGCCAGCGATGCTTTTGGTGCCCTTTGGGGAAGGCATCGCTGAATGTGGACCCGGAGTGCCACACGCGGAGTGGCCGGGGAGTGACACTGGAAGGGTTTGTCCCTTGGCAGCCATCCATGCAGATTCCGCGGCATTGGCTGCCCCCGCGACGGCGCTGCCCCTGCCCCCGGTCCTGCACACCGAGGTGACCCGAAACACTTCCTTTAACACTGACCAGTCACAATCCACCCACGCCCCTGCTCTGTTTTCGCTGTGAGGTTATTTTGTATTGTTGGCTTGTTTTTAAAATGGGCTTTGGTGGAAATTGTAAGCAGGTGTAAGTTGCACAGTCCTTTTAACCTGTTTCTGGTTTAGCCCTGGAACGACTGCGCTTTCTGCCCTTGCTGGGACGGACACTTTCTGCCTCTCTTCCTCTCTCTAAAAAAGTTCAAGCTTTACCCTATGGTACATACAACATCCCTGTGGACTGACTCCCTGACCTGCTGAAATTTGTGGGAGCTCTAAAGGATGGGGCTGCCCTAGCCAGGGTGAAAAGGGGATTTTCACATCCTACCGCCTCTGGGGCATGTATTAAGAGAGGCAGGGAACCTTTCTGTAGCCCATGCTGCAGGACGGAGCTCAGGGTGCTCCTGCTCTCCATCTCCAAGTCACCAGTGGGTATTTTCATGACTGTCTGGGGGCAGAGACATCTGGCCTTCTGCAGAGCTGGTAGATGAGCACTGAAAGGTGAGGAAAACCCTCAGTCCTGCATAGGGAAAAGTGATGGGAAATGCTGACTGCTGTGGAGCATGAGATGCTCTTGTGGAGGTACCAAAAAGTGTGTGCTCACTGGCCTGAGAAGTCCCATCCTCCTACCTCTCCCACTGAGCTTAGCTGGAAAACCCACTATATTTCAGGCAGAAGGAGATCAATGGGATGTCCTTGAGCACCTCACAGGTATCAGCTGCCAGAGTTGGGTTGGGGGGGAGGCACAGCAGGGGGCTGTACAAGAATCCCTTGAGTAATTAAAATAAAGGAAAGTACCAAGATCAAGCAGGTAATGAACAAAAGGCAAGCTGGGATATAGCTGGAAGAAATGTCAGGGGACAGAGCTGCCAGTTTTGGTTAAAATAATGTAATGAAAGAAGGAACAAAAACTCTGAAAAGATTTTTTAAAATACACATTTGGGGTGTGTGTGTGTGTGTGTGTGTGTATGTGGCCACACATCCTCACATGACTTACAGATTTTCTAATAACAGCAAGCAAGCATTGGGGAAAACTGTCCCAGTGTGTAGCACCCGCATCAGCTGGTCCTCAGGACACAACCTGCCCTCCACAGCTTTTTCTGTCACTGCACGAGTGTTGTCTGTGCTGAGGTAACTCATCAAAACCCCAGAGGAATCTCACACCACCTCACCTGCCAATTAACAGGGCCTCTAGATTTGATTTCATGGGCAGCAGATGTAATTTTGATGTTGGAAAAACAGCCAGAGAGGGAAGTGAAGGGCTGTGCCACCACTGCACTCACTGAGCAGGCACAAAAGCAAGGGTTTGGACATGGGCAATGGCCATCACCTGGCCCCAGCACTCCACCATGTCCCTAGTATCAGATGTTCCATCTTCATCTTCTACACTCCAGATAGCCTTGGAGAAGAGCCTGTGTCTCTGTCCCTACTGGTGTCCAGGTTGGCCAACCCTGGCTGTGGCTGGAGTGAAGTGGCCAGTGGGTAGACGCTGCACAGGTGTGAGACAACATGCAGCTGTACCTGAGGCTGGAGAGCAAAGGCTGGACTGCTCCAAGGGAAAGAGGTGACAAGAACAACCATGGCATGCAATTACCTGAGGAACTGATGCACTCATTAGCTGTTTGCAGGTACTTAGAGCAATGTGACATGAGATCCTCAAAAGGATGGGATTACCAAGATATTTTATCCATCTCCCAGTTTTTGTCCCTGGAGTATCCTTGAGAGCTGCTGGTGGCAAAGGGCTGCATTTGAGGAGCATGAGGTTTGCATGAGGTGTTCCAGCTCAGGACCCCTGGGTCCTCATGCCAGAGGACAGTCAGGGACAGCTTACAGTCTGATCAGGTGAGAGAAAGGAGGCACGTCCTTTGCCACCTGTTTTCTGACCAGTACCCTGAGGGTCTGGCCAAGCTGCCCTGAAGGGCATGAGGAGCTGCACAGGTCCACCAGTGACAGGAGCAGAGCCGATTCTGGGTGTGAAGAGCTGGAGGATGCTCCTGCAGCTTTCTGCAAGTCACCACCAGTCTCAAACTACCTTATGTGAAGCAGCTGCTTGGGCCAAATATGTTTTCCAGAAGAGGGCACTGGAAAAGCATTTGTTGGCAGGAGACTGTGGCCACATCTTACTGTTTCCCCTTCTCACTTACTCTGCAAGCAGGGCTCTTGCTGCTGTGGAGGGACAGGGGATGGAGGGGATAGTCTGGCTGCCCCACAGCTGTCGGTATCTCCTACATCTTGCAGCAGCAGCAGCAGCAACCTGATGGTTCCTGGTCCTGCTGAATGATGGTCTCCTGGCTCTTGCAGACCCTTGAATTTGGGAGGAGCTGGAGCCAAGCCCCAGATTCCTTCAGCTTTGGCCAGGTGGTGAGAAATGCCCAGTGGGAGAAGGATGAGCTCCTTGGCCATCACCATCACAGCAACTTGGGGGAAAGCTCAAGGTAATGCCTGTCATTTCTTGTCTGCTTTCCTTCCCTCTGAGTCTATTCAGGGACTTGGCGCTTCTTAAGAAATTAAGCCTCATGACAGCTCATGGAGGTTAGTAAATAGTACCTCCACTTAACGGATGAAAAAGTGACTCAGAGGAAGATTCACTGATTTACCCAGGATTGCAGACAGTAAAATCCAAAAAGGGGTGTGCTGAGCTGTGGGCCCATGTAAGGTGGAAATCCTCTACATTTTGTGGGGTGCAGGATATGAGCATGAGGGAATCTGGTGGGACTACCTCCAGCTCTCCTGTGGCAGCAGCTCCTTGTTTCCTTTCAGTTTGTTGACCATTGCACAGAGAAAAAAAAAAGCTACAAATCGTCCTCATCATCCAACAAAGACCATTAGAGAAAATAATATGTTTTCAGAATACATTTTTATCGTCTTTTATTACACATTTTCTCAGCATTCAAATGCAGTTTCTTGCCACTCATGCTGCAAATGTGATGTTGCATGCTTTTGAGTCAGAGCAATAAACTAAAATAACTCCTTACAATGGCTAAACTAAAAAAGATGTGGCGACCAAAATTCTTGTGAAATTACTGGAAAGCTTTGCTTTGCAACTCAACTGCAGAAATGCTTATGGATCTGTTTTCTGAATTGCCTTTTTTAGGCTTAGTAGTCCCCATATGTTCAAAACAAGTTCAAAACCTTACATGCTATGAGGTAAAGCACATAACTCTAACATTACAGCATGAGTTCTGTGTCTGAGGCTTTTACGATCCTTCACAGTTACAGATCTGAGATAGAAAAAAAAGAAATTGAAAAAATCAGTGCTCTCATATGCATGTTGTTAAATATACTAGATACATCAAGATATTTGAGCATCATCATCCTCTCCATGAGCTCAGCACCCACCAGAGGGGAGTCAGATAATAAGATATGGCTTTAGCGTTGTTATTGGTAATACATGGATTCTGTATGATGGTACAGCAGAGTTTTTAAAAACTTTCTCTCTTAGTAGACTTCTCATCTTGCTCTCAACAAAGACAATTTCAACATTCTCTGAGTCAGGAAGAGTGAGAAGAGCTCTTGCAAGCTCTTGAGCATTACCTTAAAAAGCAGAGGTCACCCTGGTCTCTGGGATCAACGTGAGAAAGGGAGCCATGGAAGTGTCAGACTGATTCTATGTGTGCAGCCAGCAAGTGGGAAGCCATGGCCTGTCCTCCTAGCACAGCACTGTGGTGCTCAGTCCATAGACTGCATCTCTCTCTCATATAAAAGACTGTCTTCTGCCATGGTGAAGACATTGCTGGGACCAAGGGGCATTGCTGTTACAGCTAGCTTCTGAACTGACCTGGGCATGTCCTTGATTTACTCAAGAAGCAACTTGAAAGTTTGAGCAGTTTTGAGTCAGCAAGTATTTGGTGCTTGTAGACGTATTGAGTGTCACATCAAATGATGACCACTGACAGTGTCAGTGCTGCATCTGACCCCTGTATGTGTCTTGTCTGGCACACACTGCAATGGCCACTCAGAAAGGAGAATGATGTGCAACAAGGAAAGCAGCAGCAGAACCTGAAATATGCCACAATTTGCAGAAATTAACACTTTGCAGACTTAAATTGTAAAATCTCTCCCACAAATCAGGTCTTCAGGTACTATGCAAACACAGTGAGATTACAGACTGCTCCAGCAAAGCTGAAGTTGCTGGTGCAAAGTTCCCTGCATGGTATGAGGTGACAGAGGATGACAGCAGCCCATGGCACGTGTTGGTGAGCAGAGCCCAGCCCTATAGGACTTTCTGTGTGCATGTTGCTCATACTGACATTTGATCATAAAAGTTTGTCTTCTGAGTAATGTATGTCCCAGTGCAGAGCTCTGAACACATACTAATGCTTTGCAATAAAAGTAAGGACAGCTAGAAAGTTTAGTGTCTTGATTTTCCCCACAATCTTCCTCTGACTTTTGCTGTCTTCAGATAGACAAGTGTCAGTAACATGTAGGACATATTTTTCTCTTACAATAGTAGAAAATATAAGAAGCCCACCAGAAGTCAGCATGGCTTCCTGGGGTTTATGGCAATATTAGTCTTCAGTTATCATCTTTGGTAGGAGGAATTGATAATGTGAATGGCAGAAATGAATGTATTGAATAGTGCATCCAACCTGTGTCAGGGCCCAGAACATCTGGATGAAAAAAAAAGACAAGTGTAGAATTTAGAAGATTATATTCTGGATATGTTAAACATAATAAGTATTCATTCCCTTTGTTGATAATTCTAGGTATGTATCATGTAGCAGACCGATTCCAGATTGAGAACCGAAGGTTTCCGTGTCAGGGGAAGGGAATAATGCAATATCTATGTCATACTTTCTGCTCCTGGAAAGGCTATCAATAGAAATCTTTTGAGACTACACAACAAGTTGTACAAGATTTTGAATAGGTAGTGTTCCTTACTTTTAGTTCATATTCAGGTAAGATGTAATCACACCTATGTAATACCCACTGCAAACAGCCATGAAGCAACACCTCATGCTGAAAGCCTTACATTTTGGATCATGACTCAAGATTAATTTGGGATTAGTTTAAGAGATGATTAGCTGAAGGGTAGCTACAAAGATGGTGCAAAAGTCTTCTCAGTATTCTCAGATACTATAGCCATTGACAGTTCAGGTTGGGCATCAGGAGAAACTTCTCCAGTAGAGTAGTGCAGCTCTGAGACAGAGGTGAGATGGTCATCCTTGGAGGTTCATTAACCAGGTGAACATAACTACTGGCAGCAACAGCAGTTTAATGGAGTGAGACAGAGAGTTATGTGTCTCAATCCAAAGCCTGGAGGCACACAATGGTTTTTCTTTTCCTAAACACATTGAATCCTGAGATTGTCCCATGGATGGAACCTGCCTGAAGTCAAGGGAAACTCTATTCATGAAGTGGTAGAGCAGAAGGAAGGATCAGGCCCTCAAAGGTACATTTTCATCATAATGTTTGAAGATTTACGTGTATAACTACGCAACTCAGGGTGAGACTGTGCCTCTAAGGCAAAACATATGAGCTCATATAAAGAATTTATCATTATAATAACAATTTGCATTTCTATAGAACCTTTAATCTTAGGATCTCAAAGTGCTTAACAAACACAAATTAATTAATCCTCACAACTCTCCTGCAAGGTAGACATGTATTATGGAGAGATGCTAGCAGCTACCTTTCCATTATAAGTCTCATTTTAACTACCTCCTAACTTTGCCAAAACTAAACCAATACACACAAAAATTTCACAAGAATGATCTTGTCCTCAGGTAGGATCTTTTTAGAAATCGTGGGGCAAATAGAATTAGATAGTTTAAGATAAATAGGTTAAATGGGGAGACCAGAAATATATTTCTGAATGAACTAATGCACATACTCCACTAGTCCAGAGGGGATGGAAATGCAGAATTTAGGATAGACACTTGCTCCTCCATAACTTGCAAGAACAGAGATTCCAAGGTGATAAATGGTTATTCATTATCCATTCTGTTATTCATGAAACTGGTGAGCTAGACGAGTTCAGGTGACCTGCTTTTTTAAATGGAAGGATCCTTCCACAGGAGCTGCACTCAGATCCAGATATGAAATCACTTAGAGCCATATATTACCTCCTTTGGAGAGTTACTCTGTAAAACCTTTGGGAAAAGGCTGGATGAGCAGACCCAGTGATGGTCTGGTGTTTGTGGGTGGAATATTACCTTTAAGGAAAAGCTGCCAAAGCCACCTTCTGGCAGCACGCCCACACACAGGTAGAGCAAGAACAAATTCTTCCTCTGCATGCAAAAAACCAAACAAACTCAAAACAGAAGGAAGAAAACTATCCTGGGAAAAACCACCTCTGACAACTCAGAGCTGCTCAGACCTGGGGCCCAGGCGTGGACGAGACAACCAAAGTCTTTCCTGTTCCCTTCCTCCCAGAACAGGAGGGCAAGGTGTAGGTGGACACTGGGGTGGAGGCTTGTCCCTTGGCCTCTGATTGGGGTTTGCTCTGGCAGGCTTACATGAATAACAAATTGCTGCCACTCCCAGGAGAAAGGAGGAGGACAGAGGATTATGACTCAGGTGTTTGTAGAGTGGTACAGCCTCCAGGGATGCTTCCTCAGCCAGGGTGCCCCACACTTGCTCTGAGGCCCCACCAAGTACCTAGTCTCCACAGAGGCCATCCGTGCAGCAGTGTGCCCTGTGTCACTTCTCAGCTACATGCCTTCACCTTGCCTTCAGATGTGTGGCAATGATCAGGCACTCATGTCACTCACCTCATAGCCACATGATGCTGCAGCCCTCGGCTGGGATCCAGCGTGTTGGACCCCAGCTCAGCACTGCCTGGCTCAATGAGTGCTCTCTTTTGATGACTTTTTATAAGCTGCATTTAACAATAACAAAGCAAAGTCTGAAAATAACTCAGAAAGGTTTTGTAAACTCTGTTATGAGCAGGTTCTTGGAGTATTTTTTCAAGGATATATGGTTGGTACATACAGCAGGTAGTGTCTGTAGTGTTGAAAACATTTGATATAGACTCATAAGGGAGATCCAGTGGTAATTTTCTGTTAAAAAAGGGAACTTTAACCAAAATAAGGGGGCCATAAAGACTTTGCTTCTAGTATAGAGTCCTTTGGCTATAGACAAAAGGAAGAATCCCCTTTACAAAAGCTGTCCAAGGAGGGAGAATAGAGGTGGAAAAGAAAGTACAGTCTGCCTTTCACAGGCAGGTGGGTCCTGGTGGTCCAGACAGACCTGCAACACTGCCTGTGGCCACGCAGGCAGCCTGCAGCAGAACCAGCAACAGTGTCTGCTGACAGAGCAGAGCCTGGGCACCAAGCCAGGGTCAACCTGGGGCACCCTGGATAAGCACTGCCTCCCTTTCACCACTGGAAGATTGTACAGATCAACTGATTGATACAGAAAAGAGCTCTGGAGGTGCTGAGATAGGAGTTATTTATGACTAAATACAATAGACTGATGGTGTTTGCTTTGCAGCAGTTCATAGTCCAGTGCCAGGACTTGGGTGTTGCTAGGCCACACAGTTAGCCAAAGCCTTGGTGTGTTTTCTTTTACTAATTGTGATCAAATGACCTTGTCCTTACGTGGGTAGGTAACATTTGGCCTTTGTTTTCTTTGCATTCATAGCTGTGCAACAGGTACAACATGTGGCCTGTTGTTATCAGCCTTGTTACAATGCTGTTACCAAGAGAGAGCAGAACTGCATTGCGAGACCGAAGTATTTTGCAGGCTACTGAGGAATGAAGACCCTTGATTCCTCTGCTCTTAGCCATGTCAAATTGTATCTTGCTCTTCAGACAATCTTCTGTGTTTCAACAGGAAGAGAGGGTAACCTGAATACTGGGTCTGAGTGAATTTAACATATTGTTTAACAGCTGCTTAATTTTTTCACATGCACATGCTCTTTCATACAATAGGGCATGTAGCAGACAAAAACCAGAATAAAAATTAAATGTGTGGGTTATTCTCTACGAGTCCTTCTGGTCAGCATTGCAGTCCTCTACAAAGCTGCACATATCTGAAAGGACCCCACAAATACGCCCCTGAGAAATGGCCTTCACTGCATGTTGTTGTTAACAAGTGCTTTGAATACAGCCTCAGACACAGAGTGGCACAGTAGGAGAAATGCCTTGAATTTTGATCTATGAGTACTAACTACTGAAACAAGAAGTATAGGAGAATTGATCAGTATAAGCATCTTGTTTTATACAGTCGAACCATAGTGCAGTTAACTAGCTGCTGTTATTCTCTTGAGTTCTTCCTTGGGTAACAACAAATCCCCTCAAATTGATTTACTGTGGTGTGCTAAAGCCTTGGATTTACCTTCAATCTTTTTCTTTAACCTGAGAGCATTCTGAGAGTTTTCTTCCTAATCTAACCTCCTGCTCAAAGTAGGGGGAGCTATGGAGTTAGCGCAGTTGGCTAGAGGTTTAGTTTTCCCTGTCCTCAAACCATTGGATGAACGCGTTGATCAAAGGCCCGAGACAGGCTTTCCCCTTCCTGCTTTCCCTGCTCTCATGTCTGATTGTGCAATGACAGCCTCACTCAGTACCTTGGTGTTCCCATCATCAGCCAGTACCATTGATCTCTCATGGTCTGAGCACAGCATAAAAACCCTCTTTCACAACTTCTCCTTCACTCGGATGGCGTGCAGGATGAGAACACTATGCTGTCACTACCCATCTTACTTTTGAGGAGTCTCCAAAATTAACACAGCTTGGGTTCAGGACCTCTGAATAGATTAGGACTCTGCATCATTGAAAAGTGAGAGCTCTCCAAACTGGTTAAGGGCATCTGGATAGCTGTCAGACCAAGCATGGATGCACCCAGTGAATTTGCCTGTCTGTAGCTACCCAGCCCAGAAGCCAGGCAGACAGGATTGCTGACTACAAGGCAAGTGGGTTTCACAATCCAAGTGTCAACTTTGAGGGCATCTCATTAGGTTGGAGGCCCTTCAGTGTGCATAAATGCCCAGGAATTTCAAACTCCCCTCTGCAAGTGGATTGTGAGAATCCTTTTTGTATTTTACGTGTACATATTAACATTTGTATTAACACATTAACACTAATGTTAGTATGTGTGTGTGTGGAATTAGATTAATAACTCCATTATTTTCTCTATTATAAGTATCATGTTTCTTAAACATTTTCTTTGTGGAAGCTGCAGTATTTAAAAGATACTTATGATAGCTTTCCCCAGGAGAACTAAAGTGTAATGAAGGTGCAGGAAGGAAAACTATACCAGAAACACACAGGGGAAACCACTGCACTGGGTCAACCTGTGCTGTGAGTGAAATCAATGGCAATAATGCTGACACCCTCCACCACAAAAATAAAAAAAAATGCAATTAGGGAAATACTGGCAATGTTTGAGTTATTTTCATAAGGGAGGAAACAAATTCAAGGACGCTTTCATGGCCAAATACAATCATGCTTCATGATTCATGACCAGCAGCTAGCTTGCAGTGTCCTTGGTAGAAGCAGAGCAGGCTGTTGGTGGCTGGATGAATTTCTTGTCATGGCTCTGGCTGGTGTGGACCTGGGACAGGGCATGTTAGCTCTGCTTCCACCTTACTTCCACCACCCATCTCCACCTGCCTGCACCCCACTTCCACACATCCCAGAGCAGAGCCATGGCCACACATAACAAAGCAGTGGGAAGGTAAGGTTTCTCAGATAAAGTACTTCAGACAGTTTTGAGTGTTTAGGAAAGCAGGGCTGCAGAGTACCTTGAGTGCATATTTCTTTCAGTGTTTTATTCACTACACCATCAGGCATGAGCAGGAAAAAATTGCTCTGCCCCAAACCAAGCTTTAAATCTTGTCAACACACGGAGCCACACACTGTGTTTTAACCCATGCCAGCAACTAAGCCCCATGCAGCCTCCCACCAGCAGGACCAGGGAGCAATCAGAAGGGTAAAAGCTAGAAAGCTCATGGATTGAGATAAATACAGCAAAAGCTGTGCACACAAGAAAAGCAAAACAAGGAATTAATTCACTGCTTCCCATGGGCAGGTGCTCAGCCATCCCCAGGAGAGCAGGGCTGCATCACACATAATGGTGAATTGGGAAGACAAATGCCATCACTCCAAACGTCTACCCCTTCCTCCTTCCTCCCCTCACTTTATATGCTGAGCAAGATGTCATATGGTATGGAATGTCTCTTGGGTCAGTTGGGTCACATGTTCAGGCTGTATCTCCTACAAACTTCCTATGCACCTCTAGTGTCCTCATCTGCATGGCAATGTATGAAAAGCAGAAAAGGCCTTGACTCTCTGTAAGTGCTGCTGTAAGCAATAACAAAAACATCTCCATATTATCAACACAAATCCAAAACCTAGCCCCAAACTAGCCACTGTGAATAAAATTAACTCTAGCATAGCCAAAAGCAGTGTACCACGCCAGCCTGAGAGCAAGGGTAGTGCTGGAAGCACACTGTTATCACTATTTCAGAAGGAAATAGAGAGGACATAGCACGAGGGTGGGAATCAGGAGCTGGAGGATGTTTCACTCTTTGTCATTGAATGGGTAGAAATGTGGCACAAATGAGAAGGCTCTAATTCACCCTCCAGATTTTAGTTGTCTGACAGAGGCCCCAGCAAGGCACTAGGCAACTCGTGAGTAAGAGAGTCACAGAGAGGACTTGTCCCTTCCAAACAGTGACTCAGATCTCCTTGCATATACTTATCTTGCTCTCTGCCCTCACTGATGGCAGAAGGATCCTAGATGCCTAAAGCTAGAAGGAACAGCTTGGCCTTTGCATTTTTTTCACTGCCTTAAGGGGAAGATAATTATGATGACCTTTTTAAAGAGCTTCTGACATCTAGAGATGAAAAAAACCTTGTAAGAGATTTTTATTATTATTGTTATATCTCTTTGGACAGAGGGAGCAATGACATTTCTATGACATTTTATAATCCACATGAAATGATGCCATAATAAAGATAATGACATATATGATGGTCAAAGTATGCTTATTGTGGTGTTTGGCAATGATAATTTAGCTTATTTCTTTTCCTCTACATTTTCTACAGGGGAAAAAAAAACCTAAAATTAACAGACATCTCTAGTAAATCTTGCTGAAAGTAAAACTCTACAGAATTCAACATACACAGAACTTTTTCAGGTTTTAGAGAAAATACACAAGTTAAGCATTTTTAGAAACAGGTATTTGAAAATGGAATTTTTGCTCTCTGTGGATGGCACCATTATTACACTGGTAAGAAAGCTGACCCTCCTGAAGTTGACCCTCCTTCAGGAGCTGAGGATGAGAACTGTGCTCAGCTGTATGGGATACTCATACTTGACTCCTGGTGTGATACTTTGCCATCTGCATCTGAGGGGAGTGGGGACTGCAAAGATCTCCTGGCAAGACTGGGCTCTGCTTTGCCTTGTGTCTGTTTTCCATGTGCACACTGATCCTGCACCAAGCAGACAGTGACAGAAGGGGTAAAAAAACATAAAAGGGACCTGAAATGTCAGACCGGTTGCCCACCCAGGCAGTAGCCAGGGTCTGAGGACAGCAACAGGAGATGCTATTTCAAGAGAGTATATGAGCATGGTCCCCCTCCTGGTCAATTGCCACATTAATCCAGCAACCTCATGCAACCATTTTAGTGTCCATCTATGGACCTCTCGCCATGAGTTCATTAAACCTCTTTTTGACCTTGTGCCTCTACCTCTATAGCTCTCTAAGACTGTACAAGAAGTGAGTCTATGTATTAAACTTGTTAAAACTTGGGAACAGGTTTCCCAGAGAGGTGGTAGGTGCCCCATCCCTGGAAACATTCAAGATCATGTTGGACAGGGCTCTGAGCAACCTCATCTAGTTAGAGATGTCCCTGCTCATTGCAAGGGTGTTGGACTAGGTGACTTTTAAAGGCCCCTTCCAACCCAAACCATTCTGTGATTCTATTGTGGGTCGAAGGCTACTAATAACATGGTTCCATTTTTCATTCCTTCTTCGTGAGTTTTTATTGGCTATCTTCACTCCCTCATTTTTCAGAGCAAGCTTAGCCAGGCTGATTTAGGTGGCAAAGGGAACAGTGATGTAACCAGATCTTGAGATTCATTGGAACAGACGCCACTAATGAGGCTGAATGTTGTACATGGCTACCAATTCTGTGGTTAGAGAGAAGGCACTACAAAATGTGGATGTAACATATCCCCATTTAATAATAAAATGGAATAAAAACATTCTTTCTCCAAGACTATTTGGCAAGAACTTCTCAGGAAGTAGAAGATAGAGGGAGACTAATGGATGAACTAAATGTAAGATTTATATATTCACGTAACAGGCCCAGTAATACTCAATGATCTTTGGTATGTCACTGCCAGAAGGTATCAAAAAGAGTTCTGAGGTTAAATTTTGCAAGAAAAGCTCTCATAAAAATCAGTGCCTTCAAATCTAAGACCAAAACTTTGATTTATCCCCTGGCTTAATCACTGAATTCTACCCAAAACCTTATCTAGGTTTGGATTTTTGTACTTGGCCTACCTCCAGCCATAGCAAGACTTGGTAAGAGGCAGACTTCTGCTCCATGAAATGAAACATTCCAAAGGTTTGGCAAACAAGAACTTTGCCACCAGACATTCTGAAAACCATAACAAAACATCTGCTCTCACCTTCTCCACTCATGGAACTGGGTAATTGAGTCCAGGTGTATGGGTAGCACAGAGGAATGAACCTTTCCTCTGCAGAGACATCAGCAACATCTGCACTGGGGAACAAACTGGGCTGTGGGTTGTTTGATCCTGAGACCAAGAAAGGGCAAAACAACTCAAGTCTCTGAAAGAGGGTGTCAGCATTAAGAGATCTGATGTTGGTTGTCCTTGATCCATACCCTCCCCTTGGCTGGCCCTGGCCACTGTCTGGGAGAATACTTCAGTCTCTACCGGAACCACTCCAGGGACCGTGCCAACTGCATGGGCAACCATATGCCAAAGCCCAAGCTCATTTCCTGTTCCCTTTCCTGAGATAATTGTGGCACTTTTCCCACCTTTTGCAAACATTTCTGCCACAAGGAGTGGCCTGTGGATGACCTAAAATGGGGCAGAACAAAAGGGCAACTGCAGCTCACAGGTGTGTCTCAGGTAAAACATTTGAATTCCCCATAGCACACCTCTCAGTGTTCAGCTGTTCATGAGAGAATTTGTGGGAAATGGAGAAACAGACAGATACTAGCAGTTTTGCTTCTTCCTAAAGTCTTCTTCCTCCTGGGCTAGAAACTCAGCTGATAAAAATGCACTTGCAGTTGCTCATCCCCAAAGCTGCAGGAATCCTGAGAATGAGTGTGAGCTACCATGAGGCAGTAGCTGCTGGAGGGAGGCTTGGATCTGCATGTGCTGCTCCACATGATGGCATTTCTGGCTGAAAAGCTGCTTTGGGAATGCTGTTCAGCTTAAGAACATGGTTCCGTTGTACTTCAGCACCGCTGCTTTCTGCCCTTCCAGACGAGTCACCAGAAACCTACATTACTTAGGATGGGAAGTGGTAGCTATTTGAAGGAACCTTTCATTTTTAATGCCAGTTTGAAGATCACAGTGCAATATCTACTGTCAACAAATTAATCCTCCATTCCTAGAAATGATCTAATAAATAATTTCATCTTTCAGTTTTATTGTGTTCCAACAGAGTGGTTTTGGTATGATATCAGTGGCTGGTAACTCACTTCAGTGCAGCTCATGTGAGCACTACTAAAGTCAGTGGCTATAGAAGTAGTAGTCACCTGACAGCTGCCCATGATTTTCACCTGAGAACCAGAGAATCATCAAGGGTGGAAGATCATCTTGTACCATAGAGCCAGCGCCACCATAATCACTCCTAAACCATAGCCCCAAGTGCCACATCCAGGCACCCCCTGAACACTTCCAGAGATGGTGGCTCGACCACTTCCCTGGGCAACTTATTCCAATGCCTGACCGCTCCTCCAGTGAAAAAAATTTTCTAATGTCTAATCTGAACCTTCCCTGACATAATTTAAGGCCATTTCCTTTCATCATTTCACTTGAGACATGATAGAATAGACCAGTCCTCACTTCACTACAATCCCCTTTCAGGTAGTTGCAGATAAGGTCTCTTGTGAACCTCCTTTTCTCCAGACTAAACAACCCCAGTTCCCTCAACCACTCTGCACAAGAGATGCCTCTAAGACCCTTCACCAGCTTTGTTGCCCTTTGTTGGACACAAAGGCTTTCACTGAGATCCATCCTGCCCAGATATCTGGACACCAGCTCTAAAGGCATAGTCTTAATGCAGAAAAGCACTGAAGCTTGTTCATGTTTGACTTTAAGCTGGAGTGCAGCTCCTGCAAGCTACAGTGCTTAAGCACATTTCTGTATGCTGGTTTGAACTGGAGCCTCTGGGTCTGAGCCTAAGGGACACTGGAGATGGTGACTTTCATGATAGCTTCATCTTTGTTTGAAACCCTCCTTCTTGCCTGGTCTTCTGAAAGAATAAAATTAATTAGGGCTGATCCTTCAGAGGAGCCAGAGTAAGCACACAGCGGTGAGGCTGTCCAAGGTGGATCTCTGGATGAACATCAGCACTACCTTCTGTTCACCTCTTCCCAGCTGCTGTCTGACATTTTTACTTTACAGGAGGTCTAAATTCCCCTTAGTCTTGCAGCCAGAAGTGCAGGGGAGGTCCTGCATCTGTGCAAAGCCTTCACATGTCCAGGGAATCTCCCCAGAGCATGACTGTTCACACGTATACAGTCAGGTGCAAAATTTGGGCTATACACAGCACTGCCCATGGTGCAGGGACCTTGTCATTGTAGAATTCTATTTCCTACTCAAACATCTGCAGTATCAGTGCCCTTCAAGTGCAAGAGAGATTAGGATCTGGTTCTGTGTGGTATTGCTTGGAGGGCTGAGCCCAACTCCCAATTGCACCTACCGTTGGGAGCTATGCACTCACCAAAGGGAAATACTTGTCTTGAAATGAGCTCATGCTGCTGTGCTGTGTTCTGTGCCTGTCAGCACTTTTGTGGACTCTTGTGTTTGCAGATGGTACGAATTATCCCTTGGCAGATGGCTGGTTTCACCCTCCTCTATGCACACGTGCTTAAGGTGAATATAACAGTGTATTCATTGCTGTAAGCTTTTCATTCATAGTCTTATTCATTTAGGTTGATAAGAAAAGAAGTTTCTATATATGCAGTTTTCAGCCCTAACAAATCCTGCTGGGCAAGAGCAGTGAAAAGGGACTAGGTGATCTTCTGAGGTTCCTCCTCATAATTCTGAGGTTCCTTCCTTATAATTCTCTAAAAAGACCAGAAACAAAGCTGATGTCATGAGAGGTTAAATAATCACAGTGTTTGTATTATGTTGACCTCTTATTGTGTAAATCAGACAACTATTCATAATTATTTTTCATACTGCATATAAAAGAAGCACAAATATGATCTATCATCATACTCAGACGTCTGTAGGTAAAGGTAAACACAATCAGTAAGTTGAAACCCTACCACTTATTAGTTCTGCTGCAGTGTATGATTTGAGCGAGGATAATTCACTTGTTTCACTTACCACAGGATATAAACAAATTTGTAATATTTATTTATGTTTATTAGTGTGTGTAAGGTGAAATCACTTCTGGAGCCTGGATTTGCCTCCCACTTTGGCTGTAGCCTAACTTTTTGCCATGTAAGTTTGCACGAGATCCTTGCTTCCCCCTTGCACCTAACTCTACTCAGGGCTGTGGGTGAACCAAGGTTTTCCCCTACACTGAGAACACACTACTCCACACTAGGCTGGCATCCCTTCCTGTGAATGGACAGGATTCACAGGGGCAGGACAGCCTGATGGTGGCATGAAGTAGCAGGGACAAATGCATAGAGTCATAAAATAATTAAGGTTGGAAAATACCTCTAAGACCATTAAGTCCCACCATTAACCTAACACTACCAGGTCCCCCACTAAACCATGTCCCTAAGCACCATATCTATGCATCTTTAAAATAATGACTGCAGGGATGATTCCACCACATCCCTTGGTAGTCAGTTCTAAATTTTGACCACTATTTTCATGACAAAATTTTTCCTAATATCCAGTCTGAACTTCCTCTTGCACAACTTGAAGTCATTTCCTCTGGGCCTATCACTTGTTACCTGTGAGAGAAGACTGACTCCCCAGCTGGCTACAGGCTCATTTCAGGCTGTTGTAGAGAGCAATAAGGTCTCCCCTGAGCCTTCTTTCCTCCAAACTAAACAACAGCGGTTCTCCCAGCCTCTCTTGCATGTCTGTAGCCTTACTGCTGGGTCCTACTCAGTGCAGAGAGTCCATTCACTGCCAGGAAATGAGCCCCAGCTGGCCCCTGAGGCACCCCCTGGGTGCGTGCAGGGTATCTGGCTGCACCCCAGCCGTGCACAGGCAGACCGCACAGCACACACCCAGCAGTGTCTCGCCGAGCCTATTAAACTGTTTAATGGGGCAAAACAAAAGCCTCTCAAACATGATGCACTAATAAGAGATTAATCCACCCAAGAGAACAGTCATAAACTAAAATGGCATATAAAATAAAACACATAATTAAGTACAATTGAGGTATTAAGTAATAAGTATTGAAGTACAGAACGAAATTGGTTCCTGTGTGCAGAGCCAGTGAGTGCCCCTTTGCCCAGCATCAGGACTGGCAAGTGGACCAGGAGGAGGTTTTGACCTGGTCTGAGGACCACCCTCCAAGTGTCCTTTGGGACAGTGATGACCATTCTCTTGTCACTGAGCTTGGACATGGCACCTGCTCTTCCAAAAATGCTATTTGCAGCAACATGAGCAGATCTGTGGTGGATAAATGACCAGAGCAGAACTTTCTAACAGCGTCGAGTCCATGATGTTTCTTCACCCTGTAACTGAGCAGTTCCTGAATCGTTTGATTCCCAGCCTTTGCTCACCACGGGCATCACCCAAGCTGCTGCCAACAGCCAACACGTCCCCTGAGCAGCTCCTTGTGCCACAGCCCTTACCTGTGGGCAAGGATGTCCCCAGGTTCAGTGCCCTGCAAACACCAAGCAAAGTTACTTCCCATACCAGAAAAGCAGTTTTCGGGGTATGCTCTTGCTCAGGCCCTTCAACTGCACCATTACAATTGCTTCATATGTTAAAGACCAAGAAGGTGAAAGAACTTTTATTTTTCTCCTTTTGGCCAGAGAAAGGGAGAGAGCCCAAGATTTGCTGCTCTAATCACAAAAATAACTGGAAGAAGCTGAAATTTGGGAGGAAAGGAAGGAAGGAAGAGATGCACAGAAAGAGTCCAGTGCAGGAACTATGAATGCAAAAATCACTAGGTGTTCTCATGTAAATATCTATTAATGAGAACATTGTACCTGTAAATAGATCAGCCAATAACACTCATGGGTTTTTGCATTTTTAAATGGATGTAGCTTATGGCTCTGAGCAATGGAGAGGCTCTCTTGTCTGTTGTAGTCACACAACTAAAGCCTCTTCAGAGGATCATGGTGCACAAAAGTTGGTTGTACAGCTGTAGTGTCCAAGAAAAGCAGCCATCTCCTAGACACACACCCTGATCACGTGTAAACACCACTCTTTCACACAAGTGGTATTATTAGCTCCATTCATCTAATGTCTCTGCTTCACTTCACAGACTACCAAGAAGTTTGGCATCGGAGAAAAGCAAACCTGACCATTTTTTCTTGTTTGTGGCTCAACTCAACCTCTCTCTTGCTTGTCCCTTCCTTATCTTGCTCAATTAAACAGTGAGAAGAAACTGCAGACATTCAGGACTCCATCACTAAATCTCAGTCACTGAAAATTTAACTGCTAGTTTAGTTTCATCCCAGCTACAGAAATGGGTCCTTTTCTCAATGCTATCTGCATGAGTCCCCAAACATGCCAGCTCTGAGTCAGGGTACTGGGTGGCAGAATTTGTATTTTGTGATCCTGGTGATGATGTATTTGGCCATGAGAATCCAGCTGAGCTGTGGAAAGTTAAGCCAGGTGTGCTGGAAAGGTGCTAGCAGATGACACCACTTGTAAATATAAACTCAAGGAAATTGGTGAAGTCACTGAGACCTCTTGAGAGTAAACACTTCTGAAACCCTCCAGCGTTATTTTTAGAGCTGTACCCTAGATAAGAGCTGCATGTATTTGACTGGTCCTTGCTATAGACTTGTATTTGCCTTCCCCTAAGACAATTCTATTTCACCTTTTTTTCTGACACTCTTCAGGCAACTAGGCAAAAGAGCAAAAAGGCTACGCCTTGCAAAATAAAATAAATTTGACTCATTTTTTTTCTTTGATCTTAAAAGATGTCTATCCTGAATTCTAGGTGCCCTGGAAAATATTAAAAACACAGGGCAGGATTTTCAGAAGCATTCTGAATTGCCTGTCAAGTTGCAACTGAAGACACCTACTCACGCTTTTTTGCTTTCTGCTTGTGGTTCCTTATGTCTCATCTGATTTCAGAAGTAAACAGGCAGTGACCTCTTCTCCTCAGCATCATTCCTGTATGTCTTTCCTTTCTACAGTGTTTCTATTGGAGCAATTTAGTGCCTTTTAGTGGACACTGCTGAAACAATCCCATGACCATCTAATATAGCTGCTTTCTAAAAATGAGTCCCTTACTGATGGGCTTGGCATGCTCACTGGTGATCTGAGAGTCATCAGGCACTCTCTGCGCTCACACTGCTTCCAGCACCACGCTGTGCTGCAGTCTAGGCCTGCTTGGCTGACACTCAGGTGGTCAACATGCATGCCCTGCAAACAGATCCCTTCCCATTCACATCATCATTCTCAGCACTCTGGGTAAGGCAGCAGCCAGGGACAGAGGCTCCCCTGTCTTCCCCCATTCCGTAGTGTCTGACCCTTTCCATCTCGTGGCTTGTCAGTGATTACCTATGGGCAGCAAAAAGGGGCTCACAGAGTATGGTCCCAGCGGGGACAGTAGGATGTTCTTGACAGAGGGAAGTCTTTTGAGCAGACTGGATGGGAATATTGAGGCGGCCAGATGTGGGTTTAGGACAATGACAACAGCTTCAGTGACAGCTGTTAGACCATGGATAAACTCCTCCAAAAATCTCCAGGCCTCAAAATAATGGTAAAGTTAGGGAACACGGTAAATCTCACTTGATAAAAGCTAGACATTCAGCAAGGAAACATCATTCCTCCCTTCATCCCATAGTTTTCATGGTGTCCTGTGTGCTGGCTTTACACCACCTGCTGTCCCCAAAATTATGGGCTCTGCAGCAGACTAAGGGCAGAAAATGGGACTTACCAGGCATGGATGGAGAAAGGGATGGGTTCTCCCACACACAGCCTCCCTCTTTCGAGTGGAAATTTTAATTGATGGGCCCTTGTTTGATGGATCACCTTGCCAGGGAGCAGCAAGGCAGAATGCAAGTTATGAATCAGCTGGCAGGTCTGTGGATGCAAAAAGGGTGGGATATTGTGAGTCATTATTAAACCTATTTCTCAGCTCTTCCGTAATCAATCTTTTTGTCTCTCATAGGCTTGACAATGACTCATTCTTTGACATGCCTTTATAGAGCTGCTTCTGTGTTGCTTGCCAGCCTGCTGGGTGCTGCTCACTTTATCTGTTTCACAGTGCCAGCAGAGGTTAAAAAATGCTATTGCTTCACTTGAATGCTGCAGAATGACTTCAAGAAACAGAGCAAATTGCTCCTGTGATAATGCACGTAGGGAGCACAGTGGGTGCAAGGGATATGGACTTGAAAAGTACTAGATGCAATTCTAATGGATTTCTAGAGTATTGAAAAAGTGAGTGCAGCAGAGAGAAAGATGCACTCCTTGAGTGCAGCAGAGAGAAACATGACAAGTGCTGAATCCCCCAAGCTCTGTGGCTCAAGAGGCTCCACCTCCCTCTCCACAAGGTCTTGCTGTCCACCTCTGGCTTCTGGTCATCTTACCCATTTTGAGTCTCGCCACGCTCTCCAGTTTCTGACTGAGCTCTGCCCAGGTGCTGCCATGCAGACTGATGCTTCAGGCAGTGCTTTTTATTGATTCAGTGTGTTCTGTGCTGTGCTCTTTTGATCCATCCTTAAAGAAGCTTGCTTTGCATTGGCAGTGGTGTTAAACAGGTCTGAGATTGTAAATGTCCCTGATTGTAATATTAATCATCATAATGACACATTCAGTAGAGTTAATCTGAGACTTTCTGTCATTCAAGGTAAAACTTGTGGTGGAACACAGTGATGGTCCAGGCCAAAAAGGGCCATGGGCTCACTTATCCCTTGCCACTGGCTCAGTTTCTGAGTACCTTGATACAAGCCAAGAGGGGACCACAGCTGTTTGCATGCGTCATCCCTGAAATCTACTCCCTCTCTGCTAATACCTCTCAGTCTAGCCCTGGGGAAGCCTGGTCTTAAACTCCACTTCCATCCATCCCACAGTGATTGTTCCCATGGTCAAGTCATCTCAGGAGCATTTAGACTGCAATTTTCTTCTCCATTTCTCCCCACTTTGCTTGGTTTTCATCATCCTGCTTCAGACTGACAGACCTGTCCAAGAGCTGTTTATATAACTCTTATCTTTGCACCAGGCTGAGATGAGAAAATGAGAAGTGACATCATCCTGTTCAGCAGATCTGCTCTACAAGTGCCATACTCTGGCCAAAATAAATGTTTATATTGCTTTTCCTCTGGGTAATGTGGCAAAGCCAACATAGCAATGCCAGAGTAAGTGGATTTACCTTCTGATTTATACCTCCTGCAGAATCACTTTTTTCTTTATCACTGAGGACAAAGAGAGACCCTTTTGAAATGGGAAGGGTATTTGATCAGCTTGTAGAAATGTCTAAAGAGAAAAATGCTTTTTTGTTGTACTTGCAAATTTGCAAATTAAATTTCGTATTTTACTGATACATTCTGGATTTTTGCCATTCCTACTGCAGTCATTGATAAGGGTAGTATTTCCCATTTGAATTCTCATCCTCTGTGGAAGGACTTCTCCTTCCAGCCCATCAGCTCCCCATTTGACATACCTAGCTGCCATCCTTTTTTAACCAGTTCTTTTCCACCCTACTGTGATTAATAATATTCCAATTGGTACAATAACAAAGACCTTATTGAAGTCCAAGCAGATTCATGGCTAGGCTTCTCAAAGGAAGATTTGGGAAGGGCTCTACCCATGTTGGTGTATCCTTTGAGCCTGCACAGTGGATGTTTTAGGTGAGGCACAGCGTGCGCAGAATTGGCCCCACCCTTTAACTCCTGAAGTTCATCTGCCACGGCCGAGAGAGCATGGACGGTGACAGTGAAGTCCTCAGGACTAGAACCTACACACAGCCCCCGGTATTCCCAGGTCTCCCATCCAAGTACTAACATCCAAGTGAAGCCCAACCCTGCTTCACTTCAGAGATCTGACATGATCAGGCATCAGGGTGGCATGGCCATAGTAGCTATTTGGGGGAAGCCCTAAGCCAAGGCCAGCACACTCACTGATAGCTGCACAGGCATGGTCCCACAGGCAAATGCTGAGCCAAAGGGTCAGGTGCCAAGTAGACTAGATGTGTTGCAATTCCCCAAGGTATATTTTATCTAGGAATGGGTTAATTCTATGATCTTCATATTTAGATAAATCTTTATAGCAATTTTTAGATAAATCTTTATAGCAATTACATGACTGTAATGAGTTTTTCAATCACACTTTTTTCAAAAATGTATTTACTTCCATGTCAGACTAATGACTCAAAGCTTTTCATCTGTTCTTCCAAATAAGCACTAATACCATAACTCTCAGCCAGAACATACCAAGCTGGATTTGATAGCCTGACTCCTCACTCTGACTGCAATTTCACCTAGATGTTCTTTAATATTGCCAGAAAAATACAATCAGCTCCCTTTGGTGTGTACACAGTGAACTTCCACCACAGTTGCTGTAGTTTTCACTTACACCGAGACTCTCTTGTTAGAGAAGCTGTCTTTGCTCACAGGTTTTATCCTGATGTCCTAATGAGAAACTCAAGTGAAGTACTCGTTTAGTTTTGGAGACAAACCTATACTATCTTTCATCTCTATTGCTTTTCACTGCAAAGCAGAACCACTTACTCGTTCTCTTTTTATTTGTAGAGCAAAGAGGTCTGACGGTTGTTACAATCAATTTTACACTGCTGAAGTTGGTTGAATCTTGGCAGTTTTCCATACACCAATTTCCTTGCTGATCCATGCTTTCTTTCATGTTTTGTAGGCTTACTGCTAACTCCTAACACCATGTATCTCATCTAGTCTGGCATTACACTTGACAGGTCTGTAATTTACTGTGGATGCCTGTTTAAAACTGGCTGTCAATTTGAGTCCCAGAACAATTCATGTGGCAAGCCAGAATATTGTACTGTTCTTTTCAAACATGAGGACAACCAAAATAGCAATTCTTCTTGGTCAACAGTGCCCACTTGTACAGACCTTCCTCTTGTCTGCCCACATAAGCCCTAGGTTTTTGATATCTTTTTGTTCTTCCTTCCATCTGCAGGTCACACTGCCTCCACCATTTCTTTCTCTGTTATGCTGGTGTTAGCTACTTTTTTCCTCAACTCTTTTCATCTTTTACTGTTTAGTGTTTTTCTCTTTCTTGTCTTTATTATTCACATGTACATGCCAAACAGATGGACCTGGACAAGGAGGATAGATGCAACAGTACCATACATGGAAAAATCTGTCTTGGGTACAAGATCTGGTTAGGATGAATGACAACTGTTGAGGCTGATTCAGAAAAGAACGAAGGAAGCAAGGTGATAAAGATGAAAATCACATCTTCAGATTCTTGTCCCAATTCTGTCCTTGTCTGCAAGTATTCATGGATCCAAAAGGTCTTCTCTTCCACTGACTTTATCAAGCAGCATTAGTATCTAAAGAGTTTTGCTTGTTTCACCATAGTATGTTGATGCCAGGTTCTGTATCTAGCCAGCTTCGTTATTTTCTGTCTTTCTAAGGTCCCTTGTAAGACTGCTTCAGCAGTTGCCATCAATTTTTACCCAATGAGATGGCTGTCCCTTTTTTTTATATTACTTATTCTAATGGTTATGATAACACATTCAAAACAAGAAAAGGGTATTTAAAGCTTCATTGTACTATGTAAAAAGCATTTGTGGGGCATAAATGTGTCTTTTATGGTGAAAACATTCAGGTGTAGAATGACTCCTAATAGGAAAGAAACAGCACCAGAATTCAGAAGTTTTGCTTGACAGCAATAACAGAGGAAAGACATCATGGAAATCCCAGAACACTATAGCAAATAGTTGACTTTAATGATGGACTATCAGCACCAAGCTTATGGGATTGAAACACCGTTACAGATCCACTCACAACAGAAGTTAGTAATCATCAGCCCTGCTGACCTTGTGCTGACTTCAATGTACAGACAATACATCAGTTTATTGAGACAGATACCATCTCACAAAGATCACACCTCGAGACACTGAGAGATTACAAATGAGCTTCCTTTTGGATAAAGGTATTTTTGATGGGGGATGGTGGGCACTTGACAGGCATGAGTGGGAGGCTGTTCTAGGAAAAAAGGCAAGATGAAACATGGTGCCAAGTCAGCAGTGAGACACAAAGCCAAGGGAGCGGTTAAACCAAATACGAGGAACAGGTGAGTGTGAGGAAATAGGATCAGGCAAGATTGTGTGCCAGTGTTGATCCCATTGACAAGGATTGATAGTCGTGTCAGAATTAGTATTTGACTGACTCCTTACATTGAAAAGAGACAGAGCAAAAAGTCAGTTCTGAAAGACCTGATTCCATATTTTTATAAACAGAACGTGGTTATGTTGATGAAATGAAGAGCTTGCAGCAATACGGATGTATGAAGAGATCTTACAGAAGCTGCAGGTGATCTTTCTATTTCCACGTACCTTGTCCTTGGGAATTGTGGACCAGCTTTACACAGATACTTTAGTGCAAAAAACTGTAAGTGGACAATTAATGATAGTTTTAAAAACAGCAACCTAACCTCAACAGGCTGTTACAAAAGGACAGTATTTAGCAATCTAATTTTTAGATACCTAAATAACTAGGAAATTGCTTCAGGACTTCATTTTAGACACTCAGAAAATGAAAAAAGAAATATTCACAAAAATCCTAAAGATTTATTTCACTGACAAATGAGGACTTTTTTGGGTTGTGAAATAATATCCCAGCAGTATCTGAAAAGAAGCTTCTGTGAAGTCCTACTTCCAAACAGTAGAAATAAATTAAACATTCTTGCCGAGCTGCCTCTGAATAAAAGTGCTTAGATGGTGTATTCTCATTCTGGAAAGAGGCTATTTTGCTTTGAATGTAACAATTTAGCTTAATTCAGATAAACTCCTTCTTCAGCATGCCTTTTAGAACATTAACTTTTATGTCAGTGGCAAAGGTTCCATTATTTTTAATGGAGACAAGATTGGGTCTTCAGCAGCACTTCCACCATATGCACTTCCAACATGTCCTCAAGGGACAAGGGAAAACAGACAAATGCCAGGGAATAGTTCAGTAGCTAAAGTTTGACTATGCTCTTTGGGATCAGTTCAGGAGGGCATGTGGGTTGATATACTTCAAGACAACATCCCATAAGTTTCAGGAAATTTAATGATAGACTTCAGAACAATGATGCTTCTCAGTGAATAATTTGCAGAAATGGTCTTGGCACTACCATAATGCTCAATGACTAAATGGCAAAGATGGATGAGCTCCCTATTTGATGTCATGGTCAAGGAACAAGAAGTCAGCAGTTCTGCATCGCCTAAATGACACATGGTCTTATCTTAACAGCCATAGCAGATGAGTGACATTTGAGATTTTCCAAAGTGGTCTGTGAGGATTTTCCCAGCTGACCTGGAAAAGACTTACAGGAAATCTGCAGAGCAAAAGCTGAACCAAACACCCTGTCCTCTCTATTATGTCTGTCCCATGTATCCATCTCTTCATGTGTCTATAAGCACCTACTGCTGTAATTCCCAAAGAGACTGAACAGCATAGCCTGTGACGATGCTGTGCATCCTAAAGCAGTTTTAATCTATGCACCTTTATTCTGTAATCACAAGGCATGAAGCAACACAATACCCACAAAAAGTGCTTTATTTGCATTGCTATATGAATACAACTTATGGCAGATATTCAATTCCTGTAATCTGCCAGAAACATCAACACCTTGAAGGCACGCTGAGATAGGAAATGGGTCATTGACTCACCCTTCTGGCTTGATAATAATAATACTTAGCACTTATTTAATTCTTTACACAAATTAAACAATAAATCCATCCTCACTACGCGACTGTAAGACAGACAGACTTCCCAGTTTTAGAGATGGAGAAACTGAAGGAGTTCAGTGCTTTGTCCAGCGAAGCTGCCAATGATTCTACAATTAGCATTCCTGTTTCCATTGTCCCATGTGAATTTGGGAGCTTAGAGAAATCTCAAAACCATTAATTATTTAGAGCTGGTGTTCAAACTAGGAGAAAGGCCATTCCACAGTTCATGGTTAGTCCTGACATTGCATTTATGATCTGTATAAATAATCTACACTCTTAATAAAGTCGCCTGGCATCAAGAATTCACTGTCTGTTTTTCACAGCGGGGAAGAAGAGGCAGAAGAGTTAAATTAATTATACCATATCCTAGAGACACTCAACATTTAAGCCAGAAGAGCTCAGAGTCTCTTCCTTTCTTCTGATGACTGAATTCTGAAAGAAACCCCCACCCAACTCCAGACTCTTATTTGAAAAACATCATGTTTTGAAGCATTTTTTCTTGAGCTCATTTCACAGCAGTTTATATAAGGGGTGACCTCTGTTAGAGGCCACACACATCTCCTCCTGATAGGAGAGAGCAGAGAGTGTGCACATGTTTAATTTGTACATATGCCAAGCGCTAATGTAGAGTGTCTCCAGCCAGACATCAGCACACTGTTACAAAGCACCAGAAGGCCCCTCGTTCTGGCTGTGCCATGCCCTAAGGCTCATCTGAGGCTTTCTTGGGCACAGCAGCCAGCTCAGAGCTCTCTGTTCTGGCTTTGGGGGAGACGCTGCCTGTTTCTCATGTATCCTTTGGGATAACCTCACCCAACCAAGGCTCCCCACAGCTGATTGTGGCAATTGTTTTGTACCACCCAAAAAGGCAGCCTCTTCCCCACAGGGAAGGGCAATCCCACAGACCCCAGCTCTCCTGGAGCTTCTTTTGTCTTGGCTCTCTGTGTAGTGACCCTACTCTTGGCTTCCGGCAGGCCAGGCACCCTTGTTCCGTTTTAATTGGGCAAAACATCACTACAAGAGGATTGAAAGAAGGTACTTCACTGGGAGAAACTGCTTGGTGTTTTTACCATGAAGGCAAACCACTCATTGCTACTCATAGCAAGTGTTCACAAATGAGAAATAAATGTCCAGCAAGCAGCTTCCTAGATTTGTCCCTCTGAGATGAAACTGTCCCTGACTTAAACTGCCAGACCTACATTGGACTCCTCAATATACATCTCTCTAAAACCTATCTCTTATTTCCACACAACTGAATTTCTATATTGCCATCAGTTCTCCAGCTCTTTCACCATGTGATTAAGTCTGTTTCAGACAGTTTAGCTAATATATGACATACCTGTGTTTCCTTCCAAAGTAACAACTTCCATTTCCTAACTCTTGAGCATTCCCATGTTTATTCTACATTTGTCTCCCTTCTGATAATGTCCTGTCTTGTTGCAGCCATTTCTGTGAGTTTGATATGTTTTTCACTAGCTTGTTTGACTGCAGATAATTGTACTGGATGGTTTCATGTCAAAGCTCATGTTTCCCAGCAATGTTCTTAAACAGCAGATACCACTTAGCAAAAATAGACTTGATATGCAGGATCACCTGGATAAGTATATAACTTCTTTAACTGAATGACAGAAGTTTCTAGTAGCACCTTGTTCCAGAGACTCCATCTTCTAGCATGGACCTTATCATTCAACAGGTTTTTGACACTGGAAACTTTCTTCAACACTTCCATTTGCTGTTCTTTTAGATGTTTTGTTAAGTATTTCACAATGACTTAAGAAATCTCCATCTTAGTGCTAGTCCATGAAACGTGACAGAGCCTTGAGAACCTCTCCATAAGTTCCCAATAGAGCTGCAGAGTTACCAGCATGCCTTTGACTGTCTGGTGTCTCATCTGTTAGAAGACCGTCCATACTCTCATCTGGATGTGGTGATGACTTTTGCTTAGTAAAATTCAGTTGCTTCATTAGAGGATAATGTAGGGCATTCCAGAATGAGACCTTGTCCATCTCACTTGTGTCACATTAGTTTTAGGCAGATTCAGTTCCTCTACCCCATTCCAGTGCCAGTGAAGCACGTTGTCTGGTGGCTCCCTAGTGCGGGGATCACAGTGACTCCCCCTGGAGGTCTGTCAGGACAGGATTTGGTAGCCAGGGCCCATCCCACTCCCATCCAGGAACAAGGTACTGGGTTAGCTAGCCCAAGCCCTAGGCAGATAAGAAGCCATGATCTCAGGTCAACTACAAATTCCCAAGTGTCCACTTCTTGCTCTGTTTAACACCCTATTGCTAATGAGATCTATTTTCATGTGGCACTTGGCATTTCTCAGATTAGGTGAGAACCACTGAGAGCATCCTCCACCTCATAGAATGAAAAATGCAGTGCAGTGCTGCAGAGACACTGCCAGAAATGGGAGGGGGGTTTGCCTGCTTTCTTCCTGGCACCCATCACTTGACTGTGTGCAAACAAGTATGGGTTAATTTCTCCCTGCTTCTAGAGATGAGCTTTAGATTTCTTCTTTTTCCATCTGGTTTCCTTTCTTCCTTCCATAAATAACTCAGAGATAAAGAATGTGTAGAATTTACAACATTTGGGGCCAAATTTAGGCTAAGAAGCAGAACAGAACCTGCTCATGAGTTCCACTGGGCTGTCTCCACAAACTTCAAACTTCACCTTGCTGTATTTTTTTCCCATGGTTATACTGGAATGGTTATCATCCAGCCATTGTATTGTTTTTCCTCAACTGGCATTTAGGTCCATGCCCAGAGAGCCAGATCCGATGAACGCATGAAGCTGAGACCCACCTTCTAATATTTAATGCCATTCTGTGCAGAAAAGGGTGCTAGATGATAGTTTACAAAGCTAGCACAGCTTTTTCTGAGAGTTTATAGGCTTTTATAGAAGTTACAACAAAGAAGAAGTTGTGCAAAACTTGTTTATTCATCAACTTAACTTATGCATTTCTGCACATGCTTTGATTAGTGATTAGTTCTTTATAACAGGGCAGTCTGACATAATGTTCTCTCCCAGGAGTGTGATTTTTATCATGCTAATTAGTAGTAGGTTGTCTTTGGGCAACCTTACCCTCTTCTCCCCCATTCCCCTGCTCTGGAGGGGATTCATCTTTGTTGACCTTAGCATACTGTTGTCATTCTTGTGTTCCCTTGCTGTGATTCTCCACTTTGAGGACCATGGCTGGTTTCTTTACAGATCTAGTCTGTTCTGGATCCATCCCTTTTTACGAATGACACGTTAGTCCAAAAGTCCTGTGATGATGCAGCCACAGCACAGGTTGGTCACCCGCAGGAAAGAACTGCACTTTTTCCCAGCCTGAAATTCACTGTTTCATTTGTAGGTGAAAAATGTGCAACCTGGGAAGATTTTTCCTTCTCTACACCAGAGGTCTTCTGAAGAACTGCCTGCCACTGTGAGAACTCAAAAGGGAGAAATGACTGAACCATGGCTATAGTCTCCTGAAGAAGTTCATAGAGAGCCATGGTAGGGATAAGACACACACCCTCAGAGCAGCCTCACAGCCCCTTTGGGGAGCTCAGCACACTCCTTTATCTGCATATAACAGGACAGCATCCTACCCCATGGCAGCTCTGTGATATGGCTCTCCCAACAGAAATACAGCACTCCCACCCAGAGTTGCAGAGGAGGCTTGGTGCAGATATTCAGTCTCCTTTCAGCAGAAGACCACCCAAGATAACAACAATCTCTCTACGTCTAAGGTTGCCAGAGTGGTAACAAGAAAGTCCTGCATGTGAGGCATCAAAAGGGAGGGTAGAGAGGGATTACTGGATATCACAAGTGACATATGGATTCATCACACAAGTTTAAAATAAGGCACTTTTTCTACCTGTTCTATTATGAGCCATAAAACTCCTTCATTTTGCTGAGGAGGGAATCTCCATTGCTACTTCAATATGCTGCAGTGAACTATACTAATGTGCAATTAATTGTAGAGATTAATCATCCGGCAGTGTTATCAGATGAACACCATGACATACACGAGCATAGGCTAACCCCTGATTCATGCTTTGGCAGGTTGAGGAAATGACTCTTGCCTAGCTGAGCCAAACTCTCAGGCTGGGTGGCCTACATCTCTGGATGACCTTGATTCTTGCACATGCTGCATCCACTTGGTTTCAAACACATGAAGTATCTCAGCAGTCCTAAAAACTATGTCATCTCATACAGTGTTTCTTTCCAAAGAAAACTCCATTATATAAAAGGAGCTTCTACACACAGCATTGCTGAGCACACAGCTCTGTTGCTGCACCTCTCAGATACACATATTTGGAAACAGATTTTGGAGTATAAGGCTATGATTTGACTACCCATACAACTCGACAGTCTGTGATTTGTCAAGTTGAATGACCTCATACAGCTAGAACAGCCTGAACTCTACAGGGGACACCAACACCCTTGTTATTTTAGACAAACTCTACCAGTTTTTCTGTCTGCACTGTCTTTTCTTTGGACAGAAATGTTGCTCCTCTTTGCTGGATCTGAGTTATATACAGGCAAGTCAACAGCCCTTTTGGGACAAGATCAGCCAAAGGATTTGAGCACTAGTGTTCTGTTAAATTGTCTTAACCATAACCTTGTTTCAATAAGTTAGTAAGATCAGTGGGATCAAATTGTCCAAAAGCCGAAAAAACCCTCCTGTGCTTTCATATGAAGAACACACCTGCATTCCTAAGAATGCCCATGTGTGCCAGATCAAGGATCCATCTATCTTAGGATCTTTTCCCTTCCTGGCAAAAAAGAGATGCCCGGGAAGAGTACAAAAGGACAAGCTTATAATACTGCTGCTTCAGGATGTTCTTCTACCCTTCATGGATATCCTGGAGCAGAGGTTGTGGTTTTCTATTTAATAACTATCAATGGATTATTCTTCCATAAATTTGAGCTCATGTAAACATTGAGCACCTACCACCCCTGGCGGCACTGGGTCCCACACCTTCACCTACTCCCTGGGAGCACAACTGCCTCTTTCCTTTGCACTGACCTTGCCATCTGGGAGTTTCATTTGGCATCCCTTGTTCTCTTACTGGAAGACACACTGATCCTTTAGGTGCTTTCTTCCTACCACTCATGATCCTCCTTCAGCTGTCTCTCCTCTCAGAGTATTCTATCCTCCGGAAAAGAGTGATTCCTTACCTTTGATCAGCCATGCGGTCCTTTCTGATTTTTTCGGCACTGCTATCCCCATAGGAACATTAGAAAAACCATACAAATTACAAGGTAAGCTTAAATATGGACAACCACCCAGACTCAGAGGAGCAAACAGACTGGTCACACTGCTCACGCTGAGGGCCGATCACACACTTGGCTCCTGGCCCTCTCCCCTCTTAACTGGGCTCATATTTCACTCTTCAGCAGAGCAGTTCCATGGCCTCTTTCTCTCTGTGTCCTTACCCATGAGATGTTCATAATGAGCTTGGTCCATGTCCTGCTAGGCAGCCATGTCAGGTGTGCTGCTGCTGTGGGAAGACCAGAGGCTGACACTCAGAACCACAGATGCAGAGGGGTGCTCTACCTCATCCTCCAAACAGCTTCACAACGGAGAGCACCTCCATGCTGTGAAGCTCATTCTGTCTGGACTAGCACCAATAAGGACAACTTCTCTGTAGAAGCTGCAGCATCTCTGGCTATGAACAGGACCCTGGTGCTCCCACTAGCCCAAGACCTGGATCAACATCAAGAGGACCCAGGCAGTTTCTCCTCAGGCACTGGCTTGATTTAGTGAAAAATCATCAAAACCACGATAATTTGAATGCAGTATTTTGAACAGTGTAGCGATAACATTTTCAGAGTGAACAACTGAGGCTGCTCAACCTAAAACTCCTGATGAAGAGAAGCTGAAGAACTCCACAGAGTCAAGAGGCCAGACAGTATCTTGGCCAGGAAAATTCATTGTCAGCTGTTGGAAAGTGGCACACATAGGAACTAATCAGCTCTAAGCATATGCAAACAGCAAGAGGCTCTGCTGCACCAAGAAGAAAACATCACTTAGAGTCATGGATCTCTGAAATGTTAACTTGGTGTGTGATATGCATACAGTTATGGACATCAATGGTGAAAAGATTGTGTAGGTCCATGCAGCTTTCCCAGGAATAGAACAAACATGAACACAAGTAGGAAACAACTTCACTATGAGAAAAAGGTAAATGATACTGAAAAATAGAGTGTGATTTCTAAAAGGATAATCCTGTGAAGGAGATGGATTAAGAGGAAATATTGAGCAAGGATCCTCATAAGGTTAGAACTAAGGGCCAGCTGGAGAAATCATTGAGCAGTAGGTTCTGACCAAACAAAAGCATGTTATTACCCATTGACCAATTGCATTGTGGAATTCATTACCACAGGCTTCTGTAGAGTCCAAAGCCAGGTTCAATGCAGAGTTTTAAAATATGCAGTTCCTAAGTGACCAGGACTAAAATTTGTGGGGCACATATCCACCTATCTTAATGAGTCAATTGTCTCAAGCTCCACAAGAGTGAGACTTTGAAAGCACTGAGTGCTTGTAACTGAGATGTCCCATGTATGTGCTGTGTACTCTAAACTCTTCATCTGAACATTCACTTGTGATTAGGTGGCTCTCAGCTTTGATGGTCAAAGGCAGTTCTTGCATTCATATTAGGCACTTTGGTCTCAACAAAGCAGCATTTTAACAAATGCTTTACTAGCTCTAGTAAAAAGCACTGCAAAATTTTTTTCTCTAGAGCTTTGCTCCTTCTTGTCTTGCACCAGGAATCTTCAGGCAAACAGCTCCATACTTAGCTCAGCCTCGCCAGTACAACTTTGGTTGCTTAATGAAAAACAGAAGCAAACAAATGCATACAGCTCTTCTCCAGAGCCAGCACAAGCCACATGTGCCAGCACTGGTTTATGTGCTGCTGTTTCATGAATGCACAAAAGCAAAAACAAATGAATGATTGCATATACACAGACAGGTTTGTGGCCAAGTAAGCCATAGTTGTAACCAGACATCCCGAAGGAAAGTAGGGTAGGGTGAGGAGGAAGACTGCACAACCCGGGCAGACAGCAGGAGCCTTGAGCTCCCATCTCAACAACTGCTGGGGGAACAGCCATAAAGGTTTTAACACTGTCTGTCTCTCTTTTGGAGAACAGCTGAGGAGCCACAAGCCAAAACACTGCAAGAGTCTGTTTACTCCTGCGTAACCCCAGCCCAGTGGTGCTGCCCTTCCACAACACCCTCTTGAGTCAGCTGTCCCACACCTTCACTTTGGGAAAGCCACAGCTTGCAAAACTGAGACCCAGTGGGTGGCAGAAAGTACACTATTAGAGGATTTTGGCACCTGAAACTTGTGCCATTTTGAAGCACTGAGGGATTCCACTACTATTCTCCTGGCTGGATTTTGGGTGGTTGCATTGGTTCATCCTGGTTTAAAAATTACGTAGTCACATTGGGCATGAATTGCAATGAAGAGAAGTGGCTTTGGTGATACCTCAAATGAGCATGCTGGAGGCAGAGGGCTTGCACTGGATTTCTTTGTCCCTTATGTCCTTACTAATGCCTGGTCAGAACCATTAACATAATCTCTGTCAGGATTTTGATCCAGGCCAGGTAATGCTTTCCCAAGTGCTACTTAGGTGCAGGCTGGAAGTTTGCAAGGGGGAGAGATCATTCCCCACAAGTAGTTAAGATGCAGCCACTGTGGTTTGGAAGATAAGAGAGCTAATTAGGGAGGCCGTGGTACAGTCATCCCATCCAGTTCCAAGGGTAAAGGTCAGACCTTGCCCAAAGAACTTATTCTTTGAGTAGCTTTAGCCCAGGAACTCCAGCCTCCTTTGGCAACTGAGCTAATTCATCACTCATCATTCCGTTGTTGCCTGTCCTCCAGCACACAAGGGCCAGTGGTGCCAGTCACGCCTGTTGAGATATGTTTGCTTAATGCTGCTTCTTACCAACTGATGTGTGTCATGGAAAGTCTTGACCTTCCTTATTTAGCTTCTCTAAATACTTCATTTACAGTGGTGTGCACTGTTTTTTCCTGCTCAGTGTTGAAGTTCCTCATTTCCACATTGAGCCTATTTGTGCTAAGATTTCCTGCCTTTTTGCTGAGTAGTTTTGACCTTCATTCAATAAATCAATAATTTTCTCAGAACTTCATCATGACGGCACCCCCTTACTGCCTCTGCCTTTTGTTCTAGCACTTACTTTTCTGCAGCACTTCAGCAACTGCTTGCCTGGAATTTCAGTGAATTACATGTTTACTGCATTGCTGTCAAATATAGATCAAACAGAGCATCCCTTCATGGGGTGCTTCTGCTCAGTCCCTAACTCAGCCATTTAACATGGCAAGCCCATTTGTGTTGCTGCTGGTTCATCTCTTTCTTCCCCTAGGCAGACTTGCAAAGCCTGAGCTGGTACCAGATGTGCCCCTATGTCCAGCTTCACAGGTGACTTGCTGGTTATCAGATCTTTTGTTATATCATGGGGGTAGAACCTACAGAGCCTTTCAGGAGCAGTCACTTCCTAGAGGCTATTTCCAGGTATGGACACTGGCTTCTTCAGTCTTCTCTAGTCTTCTTCAAAAAACGCTGTATTCCCAGCAGCTCACAAAGCAAGCTGACAAAAAAAAAGAAAAAAACAAGAAAAAAACCAATTTAGGCAGGTTCATGGACTTCAGCATATTCCATCAATCCCTCACTGAAACAAATGCATTTCCATAGGTCACTCTTTTTTGACTGTACACTCAAATCCAAAAACAGACTTCTCAATTGAAAAGGCGAACATAAAACTATAAATACTTCTCCTCCAGAACAACAAACCATTCTCTCCATATGAAGTCCAAAAGGCTGTATTTTTTCAGACCTTACCCATGGTATCCAACTAGTGAACTCTATTCCTTTAGTAGACTGCTTTCCACTTCAACCTAAAAGGGGAAATAGGCCCTCAGCCAAAGGTTAGATTTAAATTCAGATCTACAGAATGGTGCTGTTTCCATCTTTGTTTGTATTTGGGCCTGTCTGGCTTCCTGGGGTGAAACTCCTTTTCCAGATCTGCACAGCAAACACCAGCTTTGCTATTGTGTTCTCTGCTCTCCCTTTGGCAAACCATTCACTGGAAATCAGCACATCTAGGGAGATCGGTCCAAACTGCCATGGGAAACTGGCTATTTTTCTAAAATATATGATACAGATCAACCACAGGTTACTGCCTAGATTAGTAGTTTGTGGTACTCATGAGATCAGACTAGGTCATCATAAAGGTGCCTTCTGGCTTTCAAATCTATCACCCTAAATAATGCAATAATGAAGTAACATGGAACAAAGCCACATTTGTTCATGTGTAAGGCATGTTAATGATGTTCCTTTCAAAGATGGAGCAGTGGATTGATGTACTGAATTTCACCTCTAGGGACTCTGACTTTGGTTATGAGACAAATGAGTTTGATAGCATCAAGTAAACACTCAATGGATATTTGCCTCCATCCCCAAAACTACCATGCAATTTGGCAGGAGCAGCAGTCTGTGCTCACGAGACGTCTAGAGGTGCTCAGGGCATTGGCAGTCCTCTGGGAGGAAGCATCTGGCTGTGCTGTGCCTGGCATTACCCAGCGCTCTCACTCTCTCGCTTTCCCAAGCACCATCAACACATTACTCTCCAGAATCACTGCAGAGAAAACACAAAATTAAAGCTGAAAGAAGGGAAAAAGGTATTTAGTTGGGTTCATGAAGCAAACTAATGCTGCAGATTGGCTGAACTGCCTACTGCATCAGCTTTGATGCATTATTAGAATTGTGAGAACTTTCAGTGTTTCAAGGAAAAGATTTTTTCCAGGCACAAGATCAAAGCCAAAGCTAAATAATATTGCGTTACAGAGCAGAGGACTTTCAAATGACTGTTTTTGTATCTAGAAATGTTGTGATAGGAGTAGCCCTTTTTTATAAGGCCCAGTAACAACAATGTAAATCAAGCATTAACCAGAAGTAGACAGCAAATTATCTATTTTTTGAAGAGACTTCTGCTGGAGCTAGTTTTTAGGAAAGGAAAAAACAAATTCTGTTTTTAATAGCATAAAAATACTTGTCCAGGAGGCGCCAGTGTATCTTTGTCTCAAAGCATAACAACGTTAGATATAAATCAACAGCCTTGAAACAGCTGATAGAACTACATATGGGGATGTTTTGACAAAGAGCTGCTGGGACACAGCTCAGGGTGATCCTCACCCTTGTCTGATAGGTTTTTAAACTCCTTGCATAAAGTACCTATACTAAAAGAAGAGAGAGATGCACTAGCCTGTGCAAATAAGAGCTATGGAAAATTTGTCTGCAAAGTGTATCCCTGTTACATGGGACATTGTATTTCAACAGTCTCTTGGATACAGAAATGATGACTGACAGCTTGAATTTGGTTGTGAAGCAGCAGCATTCACAGCAACAGGACAGCAGGAGCACAGACTAGGAAGTCAGACATACAGGGACAGCTAAATTCACCCTTCTAAAAATGATACATTAATTCTGAACCGGTTGTATACATTCCCTCTGTAGGTAAGGCAGAGAGGTAAACACCTCCCAAGGGTTAGTCATCCTGTCCTAAGACAGGTGCTTAAGGCAGAGGCTGAACTGCCCAGCAAAGGTGTGATTTTTAACTCCCTTACTCTTGAAGTCAAGAGAACTCATGAAGCCAAGGCACCTAATTTCCAGGTGGTTAAGACAGTGAGATGCATCACCCCCAAAGCTAACTTACCTAATCATCATGACTCCCGTTATGTTTCCAGACAGAAGAACAGCCAAATGCTTTCAGTCTTGGATATGTTTATATGAAGAAACACAACAAGAAAGAACAAAAGTAAGGTCTTCCTCCAGGACATGAACAGAGTTTTTCTCTCTTCTAGAAGGATTTCAGTGAAAAGAGGGAAATGGCTGCTTCCATGTGTTCAGGACTGCCTTGGTTTTCCCCATAAGGTTAAAACATCTTTTGTACAGACTTTCCCTTGCCCTTTTGTAAAGACTCCTCCATGTCATTTGGACAGCCCATGGTTTTGCTATCTGAATGACACTATTCAGGCCCACTCATAAAGCCAAGAAAAAGAAATCTGAAGATCTGCTTCCTCCACTAATTGCAGACTACCATAATTTAGTGCCAAATTCAATTGCTGCCACAGAGAAGAGAATCCAAAAGCAGCATAGACTCTCTTCTTAATCCATTGAGGACTCACAGGCTGTTCTGAGAGTGACTTTTCATTGCCAAACTTTAAGATCAAAACCATGGTTGAGGACTATATATTTTTTTTTAAAGTGTCTTTAGTGCCAATGTCCATCTATGAAAAGATGGTGCAATTTGCATGCCTCCCATACAGCCAAACTGATGGGATTTGATTAGCAAGCACATCAGGCCTGGCCGTTACCATATAAACTGTAACTATGGTGCAAGTGCTTCCCAAACATCAAAAAGCAATAATCCTACACTGTAGCTTTAGGAGGGTCATTGTGGCTTACTGACAGTATACGGCCCTTGAGCCTACTAGTCAGACCTCTGTTCCTTCAAATTGCTCCATGGACATCCATTCTCCTTGGGAAGGAAATCAAACCCTACTGAATGGGATGCTGGGCTCCACTGAAGAGAAGGCCAATGACAGAGTTCATGGCTATTGATATATACCCCATTAGAATGAGCACAGATGGACACTTATAAGCAGATTCAGACAAATAAAAGTCTAGATTGAGTTTATTCACAAGGAGATGGTGTTTACTTGTCTCTTGATTGAAGTTTTAACATGCAAGTCAAGCAAGGCCAGAACATTTCAGAAATCCTGTTTGCAGTGTAAGAATGGTGTCATGAAAATATTTATTTATGTTTATATGAATATACATACAAATACATGAATATCTATTTGGCTAGAATGAGATTAATTCATAAGACATGAGAGGCCAGAAAGAATGTACCTACATGTGTGCACATATGAATGTACAAACATGCTTATCTGGATAGAGAGACAATAAAAGATGAAAAACAACATGAGGAAAATCAAGAAACAGAGAATGGTAAGAGACAGGCAAGAAATCCATGGAGTAATTGAAGTTGTAAATGTGGGTTACATCATACACCCCACTTTGACAGGATGGTCCTTCCATCAGAGAAGGGAACAGAAGGAACAATGTTGAACACTACAAGGCCCTGATGCAGATATAGATCTGCAAGGTCTTACAGCAATGCCCAAGTGCATTCACTGAGCATGGGTAATTGACTGCTTTCTCTTGCACAACCTGGATCTGGAACAGCTTTGTTTGAGCCAGTGAAGTTACTTCAGAACCATACCTGTGTGCACAGAGATAAAATCTGTGCAGTGTATGAGGATTTAATTAATACAAGAAAAGGATTTGGTCAAAGGAAGCAAAGTAAAAACAAAGAAAGAATGTGAGCGGTTTGCTTCACACTCTTTGAAGCGTTGTGTCTCCTACAAGGGAGTAACCTAATCCACATTTACATCCATGTTTTTCTTCCACAACTTACTCAGGAGATTTTCTTAAAACAATAAATAGGAAATACTCTCACATACAGCTGTGCAGGATATTTGCTCACAAGCCATTTTTCCAGGGTGGGAGCTTGTCCGTTAGGCTTTACAGTCATGGAAAAGAAAATATCGAACGTGGTGCAGGAAACAACATTGCTGGCTTTCTCGTTTAGCATCCATTCAATACCAGAGTTAATTAGATGCGATATCCCTAGATAATAACCTGCATGAAAATGAGATGAGTTCCCACTATTTCAAGCCAGGGAAAGTGTGATCAGCCTCTCTGTAGTGGTCCCATTAACTTTTGTAATGAGCTACTCAGGATAAAACACCGACCATGTGAAGTTGTGCGCTGCATCAGTGCTCAGCCTTGGAGACCATTCATTAAGACTGTGTCTGGTAACTTTTGAAGTTCCTAAGATGATGGTCAAAAAGGTACTGATCTGGACAGAGATGCAAAAAAAGTTGGATATGGATTCAGGTTTAGGCACTCTGGAACTTCTTATGGGTCTGATTTGGCAGGTGTGTTCAAGGGAAACCTACCCATAGCAAAAGCTTTAAAATCAGTCCAATCCCTGCTTTCAGTGAGACTTGACTTGCAGTAACACCAGCCTCCATGCATACGAGGTCTCTTCTTGCACACAGAGGAGTGCATCCTGACCATGAAGCTATACCATATCCCTGGCATTCAGGTGGCAGGAAAGAGGTATGTATATTTATTTATATTTATATGTTAAAGCTGGGCCACATGTAGCCTGGACTGCAAGTTTCATAAGATCAGAAGATGAACAAGTGAGAAGCAGCCTCATCATCAGAGGATTGAACTAGACTGGGTTATACCCAGATACTGATTACACTGAATTGGAAAACATTTGATAGAAAGCTGGATCTGTTTTGGTGCTCTGAAAAGCTGGTCTTCACGCAGGCAGGACAGAGGTGAGTCTGAGTCAGCTGAGTGCCTCCCTCTTGTCTGTAAGCAGCATAGCTTTGCATTTCAGGTAACTGGATGTGCTTTGTATAAGGAAGATTTTAAGTGTGATGCAGTTCTGAAAAGGAAGGAGGAGAAAATGGGATGGTAGGTCTCTGAGTTGACTCCCTTGGTGACTCAGGTCAGATATGCCCTCCTTGCAGAGGAAAATGAGGGGAAGATTCTCCACTCAACTTCATCTGAGGTCGGATTTGTTGTTTGATACTGTTGTCATTAATTCTGCCTGATTTTGCCCAGGGAAAACAAACAGCCATATTCTGATAATGCAGTAAACAACCAAAATTCATCTTTCTATCTGTCAGAGCAGGGGAAATACACCATGGTGAGTATTAACAAAATGTAAGTGTAACTGATGTAGTACAGTGAGGAGCAGTTAGCACTTTCAACATATATGGGATCTGGTGAAAAAAAGGTTTTTTCCTCAGCCATGTTCTCAGGCACACTAGAATTATCTAGTAATTTCAGAAAATCTTCTTCATATTAAACTGTGGGGTTTCTTTTCTAAGAGGTCTTTGTTCATCTCCTTATAGTAATTCACGCTTTGCATGTGCCTGTGTCTCCACACACAAGACAGATGGAGGGCTGAGTCCAAATCTAAAGTCCTGAGCTTGGGAATTTGTATAGGAGGCAAAGAAGCTGTATTTGAGCCATCTTCTTTTTGCAATGTTCCTGAGCACATTCACATTAGTGTCATTAGCTGTCCTTGTTTAGCTGGAGCACTTTTGATATATCCCATTAAATTCTGGTGGCTCATTCACCAAACTGATGGTGGTGGCTCATGCACCACAACATCCCATGCTTTCTCTTGGAGGATGCAAACAATGCTAAGCAGCTCATGTCACACCATGGCACCTACAATGCCACCACGCCAGTGACAGGGGTGGCACAAGATCCCATTGGCCAGGCCTAAGCCTGGTTTCACTCTGTGACTACAAAAGAAGGGGAGGTAACCAGGCAAGAAAAAAATTCCAGCACCCAGTGCTGGCAAGCACCATTGCTTTATTTATCATTTCATGTGTTTTCTGTCTTCTGTTCATACAGTCAGTACAGATCACTTTTGTCTTCCAGAGATAATTAAAGCCCACAATGGGCTTCAAACCAACTGTGATGGAAGCTGCTTAAACAGAACATGAATTTGCCCCTCTACCTTTGCTCTGATTTAAGGAAGCATGCATGCCCACATTATTTCACCTGAGGTAGCCAAGCATTAATTAATTACATAAAAGCATTTGTGAACCTGTTAAAACTATCTATTCGATGAGCCATGCTGCTATCTCCACCATCGCTCTAAATGTTTTAATTAATTTGGGGGAATTTACACATGCATGTTGTCTGCCAAATTCAACAAAACTTGCTTTATAAACTAATAATAGCATTTGCTTTCACTGTGGAGTTATGCAAGCTCTGTATGTGCATGCAAGTAAAGAGAGTACTGGCCACCGCAGAGAGGAGAGGCAAGCGCCACGCAGTGATTTACCAACAAACCTACATTCTCACCAATATTAGTTTCTTACTAATGTCAGCAGAGCTGCAGGCCCTCAGCACCAAGTGTGCAAATGTGTGTGCAGCATGTGACAGGATCGAACCTATCAAAACTAGTCCTTCTGGTTTTTTTGTGACAGGTTGAGAAAAAGAGCAATTTGTTTTCTCAGAGTGATGCAGAGCTGTCAGTGAGGCCTCGGTGACTTGTGCTGTCCCATTTTTCTGCTGCAGTTTTCACACTGCATTCAGATAACATAATCATAACAGCATGTTGGGGCTCAGCTGCTGGAGATTAATGGCTGGTGCATGATTTTTAAAGGAAAAATTACTGACTTTTTTGGCAGACTTTGAGAAGGTAACTCATTAATTAGGCAGCCTGAAAAGCAAAATAAAATCTTAATGACCTTCAGTGGATTAGCACACAGGGTGAGATACAAAGCCTGCACAACTGTGAGGAAACTGTACTGAAAGGAGAATTGTCAGCTCAGACTGCATCCCAGGAAGTCCTTATCCTCTACTGCTCTGATGGCTTTTTCCTCTGCAGACATGGGAGGAAAAAACCCTCTAGTACCTGGGATAGATGGCACGAAAGCACTTGCCATGGAAAGTCCTCATGCACCATCACAGCTGCCCACGCCAAGTTTCACCACCTGCCCCATAGTCCTCTGCCTGGATGGGAGGACAGGGAGATGTCCTGGAGCACCCGAGGGGCCCCTGCCCCCAGCACCTGCAGCTGCAGCGCCTTAGTGTCCCGTAGTCTCCCATGTGTCTGTCCTCACCCCACCTGTGCTGGGTATTGCCCCACTTCACAGTGCTGATGGGAAGGCATTTTCAGGAGCATACAGATATTCAGATAGGCATCTGGCACCTGATCTTCAAAGATTCTGAGGCTGTGCTTGCACTATATTTGGGACTGAACCTACTGCAGCTGAAACTGGAGTGCCCCTACACTTGGGGGTTTCTCCAGTTTAACTGCATCACTCCAAATATACCTAAATGAACTGATACAACTTTACCTGCGTAGACAAGACCTTAATCTCTCCATTTGATCTGTTCTTACTATTGTTCCTCCTGGCCTGGGCCTCCTGGCAGCCCAGAGTACTCACTGCAATGAGGTGCTCATCTTCCTGGGGATGAGCAGGGAGCTACCTTGCAAATTCATTTCCACTTGTGGCTGGCGTTGGACTTGCACTCCAGCTCCCTCCGGCAATATTTGTTCCGACGTTTCCAGCCCATTAAACATTTGAAATGCATCTCCTTAATTTATCTCCTTCCCTTGATACTATCTTCCCTGTGTTCCTTGGTTATTTCTTTGTCATGACAACCACTTTTGACAAAGTTCTCCCTTCTCTAGCTGTAGCAGACCTGAAGAGGATTGATACACCACCTCACACTGCTAGTCTGTCAGATTGCATCTCCTGCCTTTGACAGCCCCTACAATCACGTTTTGGAGAAATGTGGGGAATCCCATCCCATCACCAGGTTTGTTACAGTGTCACTGGTGCTGCACAGCCTGCCCAGCACTGCCTGCTCTCTGCTGAGGACTTCTGCATTGCTCCCACAAGGATCTGCTGCACTGGCCAGCTCTGTCCTTCATCAGACGCCCACTACGACTGCTTGTGCACATGATATCCTGCCACACCAAGCAAGGACTGTTTTAGTTTCCCCTTTTTCCTTACAGTTGCTCACTCCAGCCAGATCCTCGCTGTCCCTTGCATGCCAGTGATCTCCCATTCCAACCCAACCTTCACCTCTGTAGCTTCTCGCAGGACTGTTGTTCCTCCAAATAAAACAGAGTACAGGGAAAAATAGAATAGATCCTGCAAGAAACAAGAGCCCAGAAGCAGTGATTTGTAAGCACTGATCTTCTGGTGACCCCTGTCTGACTAGGGGAAATTGCTTCAAGGAGAAGACAGTATTGGGTTGCCTTAGCTCAAGGTCCTTTGCTCCCAAGCCTGTTGGCTGGTCACATTTCCTTGAGCAAATAGCTCTGACTATATCAAAATGAGGTCAGAGTCCTGTTAGAGGTATCACTCCAGGTAACTGCTTAGCTCTGCCCTGCTCTGACCTCAACACGGATAAACCAGAGGAGACAGCAAGTGGGAGTCAGCATCTGGCTGGAGCCAGAGACTGATCTGGTGGAAGGTAGAAGTTGTGTTTCATAGAATCATGGTCATGGAGGCTCATGACCAGGTCTTCTGAGCCTAGGTTATTACAAAAAAGTAATAATCAGAACCATGATCTTAAAACGAGTTTGTATTTATGCAGATCTCTTGCTTTCCTAGCCTGCCTCAGTTCCCTTGCAATGCTTCACAACAGCACCTGCAATTAAATGTGTAGTCAATATCTTCTGAGAGATAAGAAGAAATGTTTTCCATTTAAACAAGATGTGGAAATTAATTTGGAAATTTTATGCAGGATAGTCCCCAAATCTCACCAGGCCACATTCCAATATAAGGCACAAATATACATCTTAGTGTTAATAAAGGTGTCTCTTATCCCACAAGGACACACCACAACACATGGGACTGTGTACATACTATTTCTCACTTGCAGAACCTCTGCTATCCCCAGCAGTGATTCGTTTGTGGTCACCTAGAAAAGTAAGGACAACACATGATGTTCATCCACTGCCGTGTGGTCTGTGGGGGGGGGTGTGTGCACTGGGTCACATCCCCTTCCTAATACTCCCTTGCTGACAGGAGGTATTTCACTTATCACTAATGATGCCAGCTCTTCATTCAGGTGAATGTGCATCTGTGCTTGACATAGCGTGTAAGAGGAAAATACCAGAAGGGAAACTTGAGCAGACACATCTGCAGGATGTGCAAATCAAGCACAGAAATGAGGAATTTGGCAAGTCTCTCAGGAAATGATGATAGTGACTTTTTTAAAAAATCTCATGCCTTTTACTTGTTCAGCCGGGACACTATTTCCTATTTCAGACATTTCCACATTGCATAGCTACTGGGAATGTAAACACCATCCAGGACTCAGCTACCGCTTTTTCAGGAGAGAAACATCTGCTTTCCAATGTCACCACTGGCCATGGCCTGCATGGGGAAGCATTCAGCAGAGGTAGTGATGCAGCCTGAGATGGGCTGGATGGACCACAGTTCCATATTGAGCTCATGCCGTGTGAACAGGGCAGGCAAGATCTCCCTCTCCTTATCTCACTTTTCATCCCATGCAGTTCAGGATTTAGGCTTGGAATACTCCTCTGGATTACCTCTGTCTGATGTAGTTATGTTTGGTAGCTTCCTTCTGCTCATGAGGCATTGCTGTGGCCCAGCTCTGTGTTTGGAAAAGGCTTTGCACCTCCATATGTGGGGCACAAAGACAAAGGCCAGGAGGGGAGCTGTGTGGGGACCTGTTGTAGTTTGGGATTC
>VWZD01005293.1:376-18894 GCA_013396695.1 Sakesphorus luctuosus
CAGTTGGCATTAAAAAAAAAAAAAAAAAAGAAGACAAGGGTAGTAAAATGTGCAATTAAAGATACAATGCAGTTTTGTGGGATTGAACTTTTTAGTTGATTATAATGCCTCTCAGTATTTATCATTTGGAAGAAAATAAACTGGATGCAATAAATGCATGTAGCATATGGAATTTAATCTGTTTTCATGACCTGAATAAGCTAAATGCTTTTGGATCTATCCTGAAAATTTTTGGAAATCTGACTTTGATCTAGTGTTTTGAATAAGGTACAATATTATAGTTTAAAAGATGACTTTTCATGTATGTTGTTGTAAAGTAAATGTAACAGTTTAAACACTAAGTGGAAACTTAATAGGTTATTGAAGGAGATAGCATTTACTTGAACCTCAAGTCTGTGTCTCCTTAAGCTTCCAATTGAAAAAGCAATTTGACTAAATTAAAGGCCTTCCTACAACAAAAGAAGCAGAATAGCTTTTTTGGTGTTTTAATCAGAATGAATGAATGCTATTTAAAGATCATAATTATCTGTTGACCTGCTTCCTTTCTACCTTCCCCATTGGTCTGATTTAATTAACTTTTCTGTAACTTTTGCCATCCTCAGTGCTAGCATCTGGACCAATGTATTTGCTGGCATGTTTAAAGAGCATGTTAGATAACAACCTGTGCATCAGTGGCTTTTTTTTCCATGTCTTATAAAAATCAGTTCCCTCACATTTAAATTTTAGACAGATTTTTATTTTTTTAAAACTGAGGTAAAGACAACCTTGCCCTGGTTTAGGGCAATTGGTAAGTTCTATTTATCTGGAAATCACATATTTCATTCTATCAAATATTGCTCTCCTAACATCAGTTTCTTCCTATTATGGGTGGGAATTAATGACTAAAATCAGATAGGATGCAGCTTGACATTTTCCTCTGTGTTCTAGAGAATACAATTTTTATGAGTAGCAGACACAACTTTTTTTCGTGCTGTTGCATTAAGTCAAGACAGTCTGACAAAACTTCACTGATGGTGTCTGAAGCTGAGGGCACACATTGGCTTCAAAGTTGTCTTAGGAAAGAATAGGAGAGAAGAGAGAAAGACAAGGGAAAATTGTTCCCCAGTAGCCAGCCACAAGATCAGTGATAGGAATTCCCTAGGGAATCATCCTGTCTGATGCAGGAGATGACGCCAAACCACATCTGTCATAGTAACTGTAATTTTAATGGGAGTTAACTCAAGCCAGTCTTTGGTTGTTCCTGATCATGGTGCTTCTAAAGTTGGTTGAGGCACACATGATGAAGTGCTGGTGTTTCTCAGTGGATGTGAAGCTTTATCCATGTACATTATGGAGATGTGTCCTTAATGTGTAAATGGCTATTACCTGCTGTGTTATTTACCAAGTACCATACGACAGAAGGGGTTGTTTTTCTTTTTCCCTGGCAGAAAAAGTTTTAGGAAATATTTAGTATTAGAAATATATATATATACACATAGAAAGAAAGAATGAAAAGAAAGAAAAGAAAGAAAGAAAGAAAGAAAGAAAGAAGGAAAAGAAAGGAAAGAAAGAAAAGAAAGAAAGAAAGAAAGAAAGAAAGAAAGAAAGAAAGAAAGAAAGAAAGAAAGAAAGAAAGAAAGAAAGAAAGAAAGAAAGAAAGAAAGAAAGAAAGAAAGAAAGAAAGAAAGAAAGAAAGAAAGAAAGAAAGAAAGAAAGAAAGAAAGAAAGAAAGAAAGAAAGAAAGAAAGAAAGAAAGAAAGAAAGAAAGAAAGAAAGAAAGAAAGAAAGAAAGAAAGAAAGAAAGAAAGAAAGAAAGAAAGAAAGAAAGAAAGAAAGAAAGAAAGAAAGAAAGAAAGAAAGAAAGAAAGAAAGAAAGAAAGAAAGAAAGAAAGAAAGAAAGAAAGAAAGAAAGAAAGAAAGAAAGAAAGAAAGAAAGAAAGAAAGAAAGAAAGAAAGAAAGAAAGAAAGAAAGAAAGAAAGAAAGAAAGAAAGAAAGAAAGAAAGAAAGAAAGAAAGAAAGAAAGAAAGAAAGAAAGAAAGAAAGAAAGAAAGAAAGAAAGAAAGAAAGAAAGAAAGAAAGAAAGAAAGAAAGAAAGAAAGAAAGAAAGAAAGAAAGAAAGAAAGAAAGAAAGAAAGAAAGAAAGAAAGAAAGAAAGAAAGAAAGAAAGAAAGAAAGAAAGAAAGAAAGAAAGAAAGAAAGAAAGAAAGAAAGAAAGAAAGAAAGAAAGAAAGAAAGAAAGAAAGAAAGAAAGAAAGAAAGAAAGAAAGAAAGAAAGAAAGAAAGAAAGAAAGAAAGAAAGAAAGAAAGAAAGAAAGAAAGAAAGAAAGAAAGAAAGAAAGAAAGAAAGAAAGAAAGAAAGAAAGAAAGAAAGAAAGAAAGAAAGAAAACTCTATGGCTATAAACATTGTGGTAGAAGCAAGAAAATTTTAATAAATCCCTTACTTGAAAATCAATAACAGTACTTAATTTACCTTTTATATCCATAATGATGTTTGGAAAAAAAACATTAAAGGAGTGATTAGTTTTTGCAGACTTGGAAGTTGTTCACCATCTTGATATGTGACAGGTTTACTATTAATGCACTGAATTTTGGCAAACAAGGATTTGATTGATAGGTGATGTGCTTTAATCTTGTTTTGACTATGTTGATTTTATTCCTTTATTCTGTGTTCATTTTGTTCCTTTATGACAGTTTCTTGAACAAGCCTCCATAAATATGAAACATTTAAAAATACATGATTTCTCATTTACTGAGACTCTGAGTTACCAACCAAAAAAACAGTTAACTGTTTTTGCATCTCTAGATTTCACTTTACCTGCCTGATCCTTGGACTTTCTGTGCATTTTAGCACCATGTACATTATCAGCTGTTTTGTGCTTTGTCCTATATTTCACTCAGACTTAGAAAGCATCAACCAAATGTAGTCAATTCTTGTGAAGTAACTGATTTAAACTATAAGATTGTCTTTTGTGAGGATTTATTTAGATTTTTTCCTGCCATCTTTCAAGACAGTATGGAATCTTCTGTCCTTTTTTATCACAGTGACCACCATAATAAGTGTGCTAGAGCTGAGCTTTCAGCTCAACAATTTAGAGAGCACAGAGAATAAGGGAAGACTTGAAGGGGGTTAATCACTTTTTCTCACTTTGTATGAGTTCCCAGAGAATGTGATCTTGGATATATTATAGAATGACCATTAAAGAGAAGGATGTTATTTTCCAGACTCGTAAAACTGATGCCTTAACACTGGACTGGCTTTAACAACATTGTTATCAGGTGTGCCCTCAGTTTTGAGAAGCAGAAAAGTCATGGTAGACTGGAGTTTTACACTGTTTTGTTTACTTTTTGTTGTTTGTTGTTTATTTGGTTTTGTCAGCATATTTAATGTTTAGGTTACAGCTGTCTTAAAAATGTAGCTCTTAGACACTTCTTAAATAAATTTGCCTGATGCTCATATTATAAAACTAATATATACACAATTAAGAAATAACAATATGAGGGGTTTGTTGTTGATTTTGTTTGTTTGTTTTGTTTTCAGTGTAGTAGTCTGTAGCATTGTGGGAGATTTGTTTCAACCAAGGACTTATATTGGGAAGAGGGGGTTGTTAATCTGAGGCTTAAGAGTAATGGAAGAGGGCAGCTGGATCGCCAAAAGCTGACAGTATGCTGACTACGTTGTCAGTGGCCTTCTGTAAAGAAGTATTTATGCTTTATATGAAGCAAAATTAAATGCAAATAAGGGAGCAATTTAATTTCTGAGGTTGCAGATCTGATTATAGACTCTGAAAATGTGCATTTTTTGGTGGATAATAATGATACAACTGCTGATAGTAAATGATTATTTAAGACATTTCTATTAACTCACCCCCAGAATTAGACTATAGGCATTTAGATGTTTCTTTCATTTGTTATAGATCACTGTGCATATGTAGAGCTTTCTATAAATTTTATGAAGTATTAATAATAGAACAACCTAACAAGGTACAAAGTGATCATTTGTCGTTCTGTTTTCTGCTCCTTAAGCTTTAATGGGTCTTAACACACACACAGAGATTTGTGGGAAGATTTACCTGGCAGACTCCTGATTTGATTCTTGTCCCTCTTTTTTCCATTTTTACACTAATAGTGAAATAAATTGGGACACATTACTGAGTTCTGCTTAGCAAAAAGTACTTGAAAATGCATTATAGCTGAAATAACAGCTATAAAGAAGGGCACTGCAGTTCTTTTTCTTGGTTGTTTTTATTTGATGGGTTGGTTTTTCTTTTCTTCTTTAAAATGCCAAAAGTAGACTGTATTCTGGAAGACTTCATCTGCTTGTCTTTAGAAAAACACATCTTGCTTTACAGACACTTTATTCCTCTCCCTCTTAACTTGTGTTTGTCACTCTTTGTAAAATGTGACACTTTGTAAAATGTCTTTGCACTCGGGGCAGGGACCTTGTTTCATTTATCTCAATTCACCCAGTTGGCTTCAGGTTCAACTAAACTTACAGTGTCACTTCTCTGGAATACCATGCAGGTATCCTATTACATTTAAGCTCTTTCATTATTTTTCACCTGGCCAAATTGTGGAGCATCTGCTTTTCACTTATTCTGTCTGCAAAAGTGCAGCCTCATACAGAAATCTACAACTTTCCTTCTAACTCTTAAGCTTATTCTACTCATCACATAATTCCACAGTTTGTTTGCAAAATTTAGTCATGTGTCTGTTTGCAGTGCTGTCTTTTGTATATTNGTCTGTTTGCAGTGCTGTCTTTTGTATATTTTTTTCTTGAATGATTTTGAACTCCTTTGGAATTCCCCAGTACATTCACATGTTGTATGTACATAACACCAAGGTAATGTATGGAACTTCTGATTTCTCTTAGGTTGATATTTTTTGGAATCTATCCGTATTTTTATTAACTTCTACCACACCTCATCAATTGAAACAGCCATTAAAATATGGTGCTACGTAACATTGGTGTTCCTAATATTACTGAGGAGTATTTGCATATGCATATGGCAATCCATATTAGAGCCTTCTATTTCAGCAGTGTTATGTAAAAATATGCTTTATGAAAGGAGATTGGTATAGTGTCAATGTAAGTAGATTAATTCAGTGGCAGGTTAGATGATTGCAACAGAAATTACCTATTAGGATATGAGAAAATATCCTTTACAGAAAATACCTATTTCACTGTATGATGAGCAAACTTATTTTTACTTCAGTGTGTTTAGGGGTTTTTTTCATGATTTGCAATGGAAGTACCATCCTGATGTTTTTCATTGGTCTGTGGCCGCACCAAGTAAGAACTTTCACCTGCCTGCAAATATTCCTGAGAAGACGTTTTGTGTGATTTTAATCATTATTATGTGACAATATCAGTACTAGTGCAGAAGAAGCAAGAAATTTTATGAAGAGGCAAAGTCAGTATGGAAAAATCATCACACTCAGATCTGAAAATAGATATATTAGTGCAGCAGTGCACATAAGGGACATTGGTTTGTCCTCTGTTTGCTGAAGACTGGGGACAAAAAAAAAAAAAAAAANAAGACAGCTTTTATGTTGGATAGTATAAATTGTTTTGTCAGTTCATCTATTAGTTATTTTGTAATTTTTATTTGTATAAAGAGTAATGAAATATATTACACATTCAAATGAAAAATTGCAAGGGCAAGCACTCCAACTTTATGAAGTGCCAGAATTGTTTGGAACTGAAGTCCTCATTATTTCCCCTTCTATAGATTCTTAATTACTGAAATTATGAGAATTCTTTGTTTCTCTAGAACACTGTCTCAGTGATTTACATACTTTCTCACTGGTGTTTATAATGTTGCATACAATCTAGTATGCAAAATGTTCCTATAGCACCACATATTGCTACAATTTTCATTAAATAACAAATGAACTACATAAGTACAGTTTGATGTCATGAGCAATTCAAGTTTGGGTTTAACAGCAAGATTTGTTGAATGAACATTGACCAAAGTGTAATTGAAATGTCTGTATGAAACACCTTTTACATAAGCTATTCTTAGCAACATTTTTAAATAATTATCCTTCTGCTCTAGCAGATAAAAAACAGTATTTGATCAAAGAATGAGTTGAAGCCAAAAGGTTAAAAAGGGTTGATGACAAAATTCTCTAAATCCATATTGTGTAAAATTGATAAGGAGTGGTCAAAATTACAAAAAGCCTGAGTACTCAGAGCTCCAAAATGACTTTATTTCGATGTTCATAANTAGATGCTGTTTTCTCTGAGACCTGTCAGTGAAGAGCAAGATGCTTCAGCAAAGAGCTTAAATATAACCTGCTGAGAAGCACAATAGTGTGCAGGTATAAAGGTATACTTCTATGTATTATATGTTTGTTTGACTTTATTTNAACTCAATATTTTTGTGTATTGTGTAGATACAGACTTTAGACAAATAATACAGGAGTTGTCTGAGAATTTAAACAAATATTTTCACCTTTACAGAAAGATAAGGAAGACCAGTGGCTAGAGAAAAAAGTGCAGGGTAGTAGAGACCACATCATCTTGGAGCATCTTCAGTGGACCATGGGTTATGAAGTACAAATTACAGCTGCCAACAGACTGGGTTACTCTGAACCAACATTGTATGAATTCAGCATGCCACCAAAACCCAACATTATTACAGGTAAGTTAATTTCATAGTGTTCTCTCTATATGAATTACGTCCCACTCATAACACTAATTTTTGTGGTTGAACGTAAGGTAACTGAAATCTTTTAACTGAAAAAGCCCAAGACTCGAGACTCCATTACCATCATGGACTCAATTCAAAACCTTAAATGGGACCATGTCTCCCACTTTTCTCCTAGTAATCAGGTAATTTGTAACTGTAGAGGAAAGATTGAATCTTCAACCAAGATGATGACAGTTAACAAAAAATATAGTATATAAGATACACATGCTACATGCTTTTAAGTTGCCTTGTACTGCCTACCATCTGTTGTAAGCAGCTTATTTACTAGAATTCTTGATTTCAGTTCCACGTCTATGTGTGCTTCAAGCTGCACATGTATAAAGGTATTTATTTTTGTGTCTGATTAGGTTAAGACTTCAGTCTTGTTTAGACACTGCCTGAATGATTCACCCTAATATAGTGATCATATTTACAAGCTTTGAAATCTATAGAAATGTTGATCATATTTTTAAGTGTCTAAATAGGAAGGTTTGGAATTATTTTTAAGAAAAACTCCATTGTAGTTAAGACTGAGTGTAAAAGTTTTAATGCTTCGAAATATAAAGTTATATTTCGATCAACAAGGCAAAATTATTTAGTTCAGAGTAAACGTAAAAGACGGTAATTTCTGAAGTACTATGGGTAATTTTAATTTTTATAAAGCAAATATCAGGAGGAAGAGATTCCTAATTAGGTGACTTTTATCATTTCTACTTGAAAAACTGGGGCTAAATCCTCAAATGTAGTATTTTCTGTCTACTGTATATCAAACTACTAGAGTATTGGAATCAAATAAAAAAAATACCAAATAAATTTATTGGCAAATATACTGAAATATAAACCGTATCAATAGCTATGTTTCAATCTGAACATCTGTGGAAGTGTAGTGACAATGAGTTTGAGTGAGTCATGGGCTCAGTCACCAGAAAAGTTTGAAATAACTGGCTAATTTTTTTTCTGTCTGTTGCAACTTTTCTTTGAATATATACTCTCATGAAAGTTATCTCAAGATCTCTCCAATATTTTTAAGTATTCCATAAGAATATTTTGATATTGGAGGCATTGTTACTTGCATTTATAGAAAAGAAATGGCGTCTGTAATTCATTCATACGTTCAAATCCAGTTCTAGGAAATATATTTGCTTCATGCAGTTGAGTTGCACAAGAGTTGATTTGCATCTTGATGGAAATTCAGGGTCTCAATAAGTCCTGTATACTTGTTTTTAAACAGACAGTGCCTTGTGATTGCCATCATTCAGAAATAAAATTTCACATGATTGGTAAAGACAAGTGAAAAAGAACTTTGGGAAAGCTTACTGTCCCAAGGAAATAAAAATTTGTCAAGTAGAACAATAAGTATAAAAGTAAATTAAAATAAGTAAAAACTTATTTAAGAGAATGGAATGGATAAGACATTTTTTCAATTCTGTACATTTGAAACAAAAATACTATTTTTTTACAATGCAATCTAACTTCAATCTGTTATAATTATGTAAACTATTCCATATTAGTTCCAGGGCTGCTGTAACAAAGAAACATGGTATGATGGTATGCCTCTGTAAATGATCACATAGATGGTCTCTAGCCGTTCAAGTAAAAAGCATCTTAGTTAATTTATTTTCAGAAGAAAGATAGAACATTTTTGTCTAAACACAGTTTTATAGGTACTTAGGGGCTTTTTCCTTTCACTGCTCTCCCATAACCTCTAAGTAGTTGTAAGAAGTCTGTTACAGTATTTAACTTCAGGTCTTCTTTATATGAACCATTACTGCAATTATGATTGTGGAACTAATTAGTTTCCTTGACAACTGTTTTCTGCAAAGCTTGAAAAGGGTGTGAAATTCCCATCATAAGAACATTGTGTAGGCGATTTTTAAAAGTATGTCAAAAGACACTTAGAATCAGTGGAACATTAGTGTTCATATTCATGAGTCAGCATAATTATCTTGTTTTGAAATGGCACAATATTATTATTGTGATATGATATTATATGTATATACATAACATTGTTTCAAATATACCAATGTAATCTATTAAAACTCCATAGATATGGTGTATAAAATGCTTAACTTTGAGTAGAAATATTCTTTCTGATATCAGTTAATCACAATGAGGCTCTGTCTGCTTTGAGCCTTTAGATATTGAGCTAGGCATCTACATCTCGGTTTGAAGAAGAACATAGGCAACAAGAAGGAAACTGAGTAGACTTTTTAGTGAAATCTGTATCACCTCTCCTGTGCTTACTTAGCAGCTGGTGGTAACTGAGACTCCCATTCTGATTATTAATGTAATTATTCAAAAGGTCTCGAAGACTCCCAAAGGTATTTGCCTAGATGTGTGGCATTTCAGCTAAGTTAAGTGTTTGTCTTGTTCTAAATGTAATTAAATTAAAAAAAAAATCTGTAGACCCTATGTATTCAAGCTTATGGATATGACTTATCCGAAGGAAAATTTGGGATTCTCTAAGTATCTTGATGGCTAACCTAACATACTATCTTGATGTATACCTACCATAGTATTCTGGTGAAGACATATGCAACACAATGTAATCCATAAGTGAACTGGAGAGAGGTGGAGGCAAGGATACATTGTCCTTCAATAGGTGCTTAGTAAGGAAATGGGAGTTGTCACTACAATGGGAGTTGAACTAAAGCTTTGGTTCTGATTGCTGCAGAAGGAGCTTGTTTATGCTTCCAAGGGCCATTGGATACAAGGCAGAATTTGTAATCCCTGAGGGTAGGAACTGGAAGCCAAAACTCTACTTATGTGAATATGCAACCCCTGTGGATGTTGAATCCACAGCTTTCGCTTGCTAGGGAAATGTGCAGGTGCCAGCTCCTGACTGGCAGTCAAATTCCATGATAATGCAATATAATGATCATTCTTTAATAGTCTTAGGTCTGGGAAGTAGCTTGAGGCTGCAAATTGCTGCCTGGCATCCGCAAGGTGTTTAAATGAGACAGACATTCCTCTAAATTTTCACATGGTTGGCCTCAGCAGCCTCCACTTAGAGACCTACTTGTTTTTGTGATGTCTCTTCCTAGGCCTGTGGCACAGTTTCCACTCACTGAGTCACTCAAATTTGCGATTGGTTCCTCAGGATTTGTAATCCTTTTAATGAAAGTTACCTGGTTTTCTGAAGGGTTTATCAATGGAAACTTGCACTGACTTTAGAAATACTCAGCAAACTAACTTTCTAAAACACTTTGCTTTAAAAAACTGTGAATAAATATATTCATGTACATGTATACATTTATTTTTTTACTGTATATTTTATCTATGTATATACAATTCCCCTTCCTACTTTCTTGAGTTATTTTCTGTGGTGAGCATTTCTCTATATGTATTTAACATTTTACTTAGGTGTAAAGTGGGTATTTTAGAATCATGCTTGAAGAAAGAGGGGCATAGTCTGAAATGCTGTATCTTACATGTTCCAACATATCACTAGGGATGTTAGCTGGCAGTACTTGCAGTCAGGTGCAATTCTAGCATTGCTGTGCTTGCCTCTGAGTGAAGTCTTTATCACATTTTAAGTACTGATTGGTGATATTTTAGAAAATTTTCATGCAACTTCTCTACAGTGTTAAGCTTCCTAGGGGATTCTCAAGGCAACAGTTTGCCTTAGCTCTTTATCCATTAGGATAGCGTGGACTAACCTCTGCATCCATAGCAAGCACTCTTAAGTGCCACAAGGAACAGTCAAATCCCATCAGTTCCCAGAGCCCATTTTTATTGGCCCTTTTATTCTTTTTGTGCAGAGCAGAATCCCTGTGTTTGTGCCCTGTGGCTGGTACAAAAGTGTCCAAATCTGCTGCCCTTATGAGCCATTACTATTGCAACCTAAAAACACATCTACATGTTTACAATAAACATTCTTAAAAGAAAATTAAACTGAAGATATTAAAAAGGGATACTTTCTATAAGTGTTAGATATATTTACAGAAATTAATGGCTGAAGATTTATGCAGGTGTCATCTTCCAAAGGCTTTTATCCAGTCAGTGGTATTACTTTCAGCCAGTAAGTATATTAAACATGGCTGCAAGTTGTGTTTTATTATAGTTTCTTTTCTTCTTCATTATAAGTTAATAACATGACATGATAGTGGAAAAAAAATAAAATATGGGGATAATAAGAACCTCTTAGATCTATTTTTTCTCACTTTGCAATATTCGTTGGTTTTGACTTCCAATACTGTAGGAACTGTAAGAGTAATTTTTTATTCAAATTGCTGGAAAAGTTTTAGTCCCTTATGCATCTCATTTATTGTTTCTCAGTGAATGTGTGTCACCATACTTAAAATGATATAGCAGTGGACAAAAGAGGGACAATAATACATGGAATTTTCTCTCATCACCAATATGGCATGATACTCATCATGCCAAAAAGATTTCTATCAATAGTTATTACAACATTTCAGCTTTAGGATCTTCATTGTTCTTGAAATAAAGGAAAAATAAAAATAGTTCTTATAATTTTTTCAGGTAGGTGTGTATATATTTGGTTTTGCCTTTGTGTATATACATTTTATGATGCAGTACATTGACAAAAAGAGCTTTTGAGCTATACAGACAGAATTTTGTTTGAATAGAAGCTGGGATAAAGTTTTTCATCCAGAAACTGAAAATTACTGAGTACAGCAAAACAGAAATAAGTTTCCCTGATGCTCACAATTTTCTTTCAGGGCAAATCTTTTTATTTAATTTTGCTCAAAGTCATGCAATTCAATGATTTTTTTTTTTTTTTGGTGTAGAAATAAATGCTGTATGATTCCATCTGAGTGGTGGAGTAGGCTTTTGTTCCTGTCACATCTTGCTGCCAAGGAGTAAACTCTCTTGCTGCAGGTGTTCTACTTGCCTCTCATACCCCTTGAACCCATGGGCAGCATGATACTGCCTGGGAGGATTTCCCTGTCTCTGAAGGGAATAGCCTCCCTTCTCTGGAAGGTTTGACTGGACCTTGACCATACATCAGCTCATGAGAAGCCAAAAAGCCCCATTCTTCATTCATGCTCTTTACTCACTATGAAAGTATTTAACAATTGTTGACTTACCATAGTTATGAATAAACTTCCAAACTGAGTAGTTCTTGGGTCCTTCGGAACACTTTTAGATTTCAGATCATTTCAGGTCTGATCAAAATTAGATTTTACCTCTTTACCACCAAGCCTCAAGGTCAGGATATCACATAAAATCACACTTACATGACCAAGGCCTCTTCTGTCATTTCCATTAACCTTTCTTGCTGCAAAAGCACTTTGCTGCCTCTTGTTCAACTTGATGTCCACCAGGACACCCAGGGCCTGTTCTGCAGAGCTATGTTCCAGCTGGGTGGTCTCTAGCCATAGACTGGTGACTAGGGTTGCTCTTTCCTAGGGGCAGGACTTTGTACTTCTTCTTGCTGAACTTCCTGAGGTTCCTGTCAGTCCATTTCTCCAGCCTGTTGAGGTCCCTCTGGGTGACAGCACAACCATTCGGTGCATCAGACACTCCTCTGAGATTTGTGTCATCAGCAAAGTTAATGTGGGTACTCTGTGCCATCATCCAAACCATTGATTATGTTGAACACGAGTGATCCAATATTGGCCAGGCCTAAGTGTCATTCCCTATATGTGGCTTATAAATCTCCTGTTTAAATCTCTGGGATAAGACAGCAGAATTTTATTATTTACCAGTTTTCCAGGAATAACATGTTGGCCTGATTTTCAGCCTATGGTTTGTGACCACTTTGCCTTTCTGTGTGTGTGTGTACATGCACAAACATCCATCAGTTCATGGCTTCTAATGAATACAGTTGACAATTTCACTAATTCTTTCTGAGAATGGAGTCTTCAAAACTAATACAGTCCTGATTTTTTTTTTCTTTTAAACTGCTATCTAGTGAAAGAAATAAAATTTTCTGTATCTCAGTAGGCAAAACATTGTGTTAAAACCTTACACAATTTCAACAATCAGAATATTTGGCAAAGAAAAGTTGTAACTTTCTGACCCTCAATCCTTACACCAGCTTGGGTAGCAACAATAATTTAAATTAAAAAAAAAAAAACAAACAGAAGTATGAAAATATTTTCACAGGCAAAGTTTCAACTCCAAGAATCTAAAATTGAATACCTCTTTTGTACAAGTCCATGCATTACAATATTACTATCTCTGACTAGTTTGGAGTTTAAATACATCTGAAATGAAACAAAAAAATGCAGTAGTGAAAAAGGAAAGCCTGAGGGATGTTAGTCTCCTTGCAGTTCTGGTCATCTTCCCAAGGAAGAGCTAAAATATTACCCTTGTGAAGGTACCTGCATCGTTTTCTCATAGGTTGAAAGATATTGTAATTCCAAACTCAGAACTTGAAAATGAAGACTTTTCTGACTTTTGTTCAGATAGTAACTCTGAGCTAAAACAGTAAAGTCTTCAGCACGTAATGGTGTGATGGAAGAAGAAACTTTAAATTTTATTTTATAAAGAGTAGAAGAGTAGAGAGATGAAATATGTCTTTGAGATCTCATGCTTTGAGAATAGGAGTTGGTAGGAATCACACCAGTCAGATAAATTAATATCTAAAACTTCAGAAAGACGACAGCCCCCACAAAACGTATTTGCTTTTGTTTTGCAAACCGTACTAGAATTTGATGAGTAAGAGCCATTTCTCATCAAATCCTGGAGATGATCATTGTTGAAAGTGATAGGATGTGTTCTTGCTGTAGGCTAAAACCAGCTGTGTTTGCTTCATTCCCTGCAAAGACTGAAGTTGTTACATGAAAAGCAATAGAAATCCCGTACTAAAATTGATAGAACTTATTTGATATGGATCAGAAAGGGAGACAAAAAGGCTTGCACTATCAAAGATCTCAATAGGAAAAAAAAATAGACTATATTTTGTAAAATCTGCTTCTTATGGTACAGCTATCACAGGCATCAACTACCACTGAATAGCAGATGAGCAGTAATCAAAGACCGATTTTGTATTCTCAGAATTTCTTCTTCAAAAGGAATTTAACTTATTTTTTTTTCTTTTACCATATAAATTTGCTGATGTTTTTGAACTCTGTGAGGTAAAAAGAAAATCTTCATGGATGTAGAATGTTGAATACCAGGCCACACTTTACAAGTATGGAACTCTTATTTGCCAGGACTATTTGTTATAGGTAATTGCCAATATACTGTTTCTTTATAATTAAAATAATCCTGAGTGCCAATTAAAAGATGAAATTGTTAGGTATATACTGTAAAAAAAAATTAAAAGCTGAGTTGAACACTGATGATTTCTTTAAAAATGTATCTAATTGAAAACTCTGCATTAGAAATATGGGTGATGATGGGATAAAATCCATAATTGCCTTAATTTATTTATATTGCTGTCTTTTCTACTTGATAGTTACCTACACTCAGATGTTTATTTGTGAAAGAATAGGGACATCCCTGTCATAAGAAGATAATTCATTGGTTAAATATGCATCCATGTCCCAAAGGCAAGTTTCCCACACAAATACATTCAAAAAACAACAGTTTTGTCATTTAGGCTAAATTTGAGGTGTGTTGCAAAAAAACCCCAGAATATTCATATCCTAAAACAGAAAAATTCTTTGATTTTGGGTAATGCTTAAATTCTGCTTGTCTTTATCATTTTTTTGTGTATTTATCTTCCACCGGCCTTTCTCTTCAGACTCTGACCTCTCTACATTGAGAGACATACTCCAATATGCTTCTGTTTGGCTGCCAGAAAGTATCCTCTACGCTGATTTCAGTCTTTAGTAAATTCTTTTCAAGCTTAAATAATTATAATAATGAACTGATATTATACAGTTTAGCTTTATAGTTTTCTTCTGCTTCTAGTACAATTTCTTAAAATTCACTTTTTAAAGCAAATGAATGAAGGTGTAACTGAGGTTATTGTTCATACTACAAAAGATTTTCTATATTTCTATTTCTTTGGAAGTGTCTTTTGAAACAGTAGCCTAATACTGATATTAGTTACTATCCGTATAATTCCTCTATTACTGTGGCTGGAAAAAAGTAAAATCCAGTCAATACGCTATATTTCATAAACTTGACAGTAATATCTGCCAACAAGTTAACTTTAAATCTAAATATTAGTGGAAATATACCTCAAACTTCGTATATTGCACCAGACTGCATCGAGACATACAGTCTGACTTGAATGCCTAAGAAATAACTTTGTTCCCACTGTAGTATTAAAGTCAATATTTAATTACCCAGCTGCATGTGCTAATTGCATCCTATTTCAAGTGAACTTCTGTCCATATTATTGATGCCAGTTTTCACAGTGGCCTATTCTGAACTCCTATGATAATTCAGGAACAAGATAAACTCATTAGGCAAGGAGAAGCAGATAAACAAGTGTGTCTCTTCTTTATCCCTGTACATAATTGGAACCTTCTTTTCGTGTACTTACTGACTTTTTTAGTTTCTCCTTTCAGTCTGTGGGCTGTTGTGTGTCCTTACTTTAAATGTTTGCTATTTCTGATAGATGTTATGTGGTAGTTTTGTGAGTTCCAAGGACCTCCAGCATAAAAATCGCATGGAAGATTGCATTTAGATTGGGCTTGTCTGAGTTGTTTCGAATCTCAAGGGGAAGCAAGAAACATGCTTCAGGTTAAACGTTTAAATAAATTGTTTGAAAGAGAGCCCAAAGAGTTTGCCACTTTGGGTGCTGTGGAGAAACACCTGTTGCTGCTAATAAGGTACAGCTTTCCCACAGTTTTAGTATATTATAAGCCACATTTGACCAGAGCATTTGAATGTTTACCATTTCATCCACACTTTAATCATAACTTGATGTTTCTGTTAATGTCTTTCTAGTGATTGTCTTTGGCACAATGTAAATATTAATTATTTTTTCTCTTTTTTTCTTTCCCACTGTCACTTTTTTCCTTTTGATACTTTCTTTTTCATATTGTCTCAACTTTTTCACTTTTTTTCCTCAAATTTACTTGTTTTTCACACTCTTGATATTCTCTAACAATTTTTATCCACACAGACAGATGCTGTGAAGCTACTAGACATGAAAATGGAGGCCAGTGCCTGCAGCTGAATGCTGCTGTTTTCTCTTTCATTGTAGTCATAAGTTTCTGGTGCATGTTTTCATACTGTTGATAAGGTGATCAATATGTGTTCTTCCTGTTCCTCTTAATTTTATATTTATGGGCAAATAAACAGAGACCTTAAAAATTGTACTTTTCTATAGCTCTTCTAACGTTTCCATTCCTAGTTAAGATCGTAAACAATGTAATTACTTCAGACTGTGTGTGTAAAATTTGTCATCTGGATTTTTGGAAACCTTGTGAGTTTTCTAACAAATTCAACAGATAATGCTTGACCCTTCAGTCTGACAGAACTTGGAGAATGTGACCTATTGAATTTGATAAATGTGATTTGATTCTGTTTTCTCAACTAAATTTTGATTATGAGAAATCCATACAGAGACCTTACCATTGTGAGTTGCATGACTTTCCAGGTGCATCATCAAATGATTTTGCGAGAGCAATTTTATTATTTATTATATTAATACTTTGCAGAGAGTTCTCCTTGTACTAGTTCTTTCTATAATGTACTTAAAACTTTATGCTTAATAAAAAGGCCAGGTTGGAGGAGGCTCTGAGCAACCTGATCTAGTGGAAAGTGTCCCTGCCCACAGCAGGGAAATTAGAATGAAATGATCTTTAAGATCCCTTCCAAACCAGGTCATTCTATGATTCTATATGTCTACAGAACTGTTTTCAACTTTCTAATGGGTATTAACAAAGATTTCTTCTCCAATTAATATATGAATTCATAGTGGTTTAATTTCATATTCATTGTCTGTGCCTCTTCACTGCCATGCATCAGCACATAAAATAGGTCCTTGCCCACCAAACTCATTTCCCCTGACTGTAATGGTGACACATTCAATTTTATGGCATCTGTTGGACTTGAAGCTCCAGGGGGTTCAATTTTGACCTGTATTGAAAATGGAATAAAGTATTTTTTCCTATTTTACACATTAAAAGCATGGCTTACAAGCTCTGCAGCTAGAGCAAGGTACACAGAACCTCAGGAAAAAAAATGTTTTATGTACTTAGAGTCCACAGAGACTTTTTGTAGATATTTGGTTTTAAAATGGTTATAGTCGTCTAAGTTTATGGTTTATTTCTCTGTTGCATACAGAATAACTCAAGAAAGCAATGCACTTGAAAGTTAATGCAGAATTAAATATTAAAGATCCTTCCCTTCAAATTATTACTGAATATAAAAAATATGATAATCTGTACCTGTTGATTTTTTTTCCCCCTCTTATAGTTCATACCTTTTGGGGTTTAATGAAATCTTATACCTTCAAAATTAGTTGTTCAAATTTAAGTATTTATATATCTTCACCCAGTTATGGGAATTTCTTGCTAAGAAATATTATGATAATTTTTTGCCAGTTTCAGTTTATTTTTGGAAGACTTTAAAACGTCTTTGATTAAACCTTTCCTCATCTAAAACAAATAATAAACATTTTAGAATACTGGTCCATGTCACAAGTAAGATGTCTTCAGAATGCATATGTGTAATTCTGAAAGCCAATTTATGAACAGGATTTTTTTTTTAATATTTACATATATAGTTTTGTGAAGTAGCTTAAATTAAAAAAAAAATGCTATTTTGAAAATATTGGCTTCATTGTGATGTCTCACTGTGTTGAGTGGTGCCACTGGTCCATCCCTGGCCATTGCCACTGTGTTTTGTCACTTTAACCTAAAGTCATGACATTACTTTGAAATTAATTATATTGACATATGCCTGGCAATTTCTGTTCTAATTTTGTGGGAGTTGAAACTTTGGGTTCACTCAAGTGAAAGCCTTTTTTCCATGAACAAATGTGAATATATGTATTGACTTTGTCATTATATTGTATGTGTTATTCTTCCAACATAAACTATTTATTTTTTTAAGTGCTTATTGAACCAAGAGACAGTAATTATTGAAGGATAGATTTTTGTTTTCTTTTTTAGTGAAATTTTTCTCTTTAACTATGCTGCAGAGGTTTTGGAATTACTAGCTACACACAACTCACCAAAAACTTTCAGATGTGAGAACACATAAGTCTTACAAGTGCTGTTGCTAATGCTAAACTTATTTGTGGGGAAAGAATCACCTTGGGCAGGAATTTTTGCAAGAGGTTTTGTTTTGGTTTTGGGGTTTTTTTTCCTAAGAATTTCAAAAATCCAGATAGTGAAAATAGTAAGAAAGAAACTCTTGATCCCATTGTAACACAGAGACTGGATGCATAAAAGGAAACAGAATTTTCTCTTGTGGACACAACAGAGATAATAAAGAGCTGTTCTGAACAGTAGAGAAAATCAAAGTGCAGATGCAATCACCAATAATGAGCATCTGCCACTGGATGAAAAGGTCTGAAAAATAAGATAGGATCTCATTAAGTTTGCATAGCTGATATTTCCTTATTTTGCAACATTTTCCTGATTTTCTAAAATTTGAAATCTTAAAGATCTTCTACTAAATTTTTCTAACGTATTTTTACCTGTCATATACTTGTCTCTGATCTTACTTTTTTAATAAAGCAAGACAGGACACTACTACAGGTATGTATAAAGGCAAAAAAATAAAAAAAATGCAACTCTGGTTAGACACTTGAAGAACTCTTTACCATCTATAAATTTATCATCTTAGCAAGTCATTCTAACACTGCAGATAAGTTGACAAGATAGGAATTAGGGCACAGAGACTGATCGGCTGTGAGCTCTCCAAACATATTGGGAAGGAGATAATGAAAAGCCTTGAGAAATTTTAGAAGCTAAATATACATTATAAATGACGAGTTGGCTTTTATCCTCTCTGTCACAAT
>VWZD01005293.1:19021-37883 GCA_013396695.1 Sakesphorus luctuosus
TGAGTTAAGCCAATATTATAGGGATTATGTGACAGCAGAGCCAGGCAGTTCTGGGCAGTGACCCAAAACCACTGTAATGAGAAAGAAAAAGAGGAAGAGAATAATGTCCTTGGGTTGTCGTATATCTTCTGAGATGAAGAACTAATACAGCTCTGTTTTTAGTTTTTTAGTTTTTAGGGTTTCATAATGGTATCTTTAAAAAACAATGAGAGTGATTCTTTCACAAGATTTTGTTCAATCTGTGGGAATATGCAGAAGATTTTGAAGTCTTGGCTTCTTACAGAGAAATACAAGGGAAAAAGTGAACAGAGACATTGGCAAATTAAATTATAATTCATAGGTATAGAGTAAGCAGCTTAAAATTTTAATTTAAACTGTAAAATGATAAATATGCCTTCACAAATTGAATTTAATATTCTGCTGACATTAGTACTTAAATGTTAGATAAGTAAATTTGTTCCTTTAAATGTAGTAATTGTAAAAGGTATTTTAGGTCTTATGATTGACAGTGTAAAATGTTACCATTTTTAACATTGTCATATATTTTGAAGTGCTAATATTAAACTGTCTGTAAGACCAAGTCCTAAAATATTCTTTGCTGAACTTATGCCTTAAATCCAAATTGGTGGCACAGAAACTTAAAAAGAATAATGATTATTCTGTGATACAGCAGTATATCTCTAAGGAACAGTATTTTTAAAATGTTCTGATTTACGACCTTTTGAGTCTAACACTAGCTTCTTCCCTAATGAGATTTTATTTCTTGTCATTCTTGTTTCCATAGTTTTGACGAGTTCCTAACATTTACAAATTATTCACAAATCAAAGTATTTACATAATGCAACTTCAAATGTGATCCTTCATTTATTGCAGTATGCTTATTAGAATATAAACTGTTGTCTCTCTAAATAGGAAAATTATTGTCCAGAAATAGATGCATATACTGCATATGTTGGAAATAAAATATAATTTCTGAGTGTTTTTTATGAGGTGGACAAAACATACCATTACCAAACAACAAAATAATATTCCATTTAGAAATCTGATGAAAGTGTAAGGCTAAGCACTGCCACAAAAAATATGATATGCATATGAAAAATATATATTAAAAATAAACAGATATAGTGATTTAAGTACATATGTAACCTTATGACCAATACTCAGTCAGTTTCCTGTGTGCAGGTTTTCATCGTGCGATACCCATTCACTAATTTTAATAGTTCCACTCAAATGTGTATGGAAAAGTAAAGTTAACTAGTTAAGCCTAACAAGAGAGTTGTTTGGTGTTTTTAAAAAAGACCTAATGGAGAGTCATACACAACTTGTGATTTTGCTAGTAGTGTCCAGTCTTCTACCTGTTGTCCAGTGTGATTTCTGATTCCTCATTTCTTCAGGATTTTTGGGAGAAANGTAGCTTCTGAGGTCACTGAAATCTGCTACATCTAGAGCTCATTTACACTTACCACATTTACTTATTTACTGCCTACATCCACTTCATCTAGTCCAGTTCTCCAGGCATACAAGGAAGGTTCAGTTTTCCTTTTATATTTATCAGGCCTAATATATAAGCGATGGAAAGTCACAGGGAAAATCTCAATAAAGCTGATGGCTTTATTAAGCCATCAAATATCAAGTGTAGAGATCTACCAACTTGGCCTGTTTAAAATCAGTACCTGTATGGAAGTTGTATTCTTGAGATCTGTACTAAGTTTAGGTATTTTACAAGGACTAGATCAAGAAACTGAGGTATAAATAACCATTTTTGTTCATTTGTCATATGTTCTAGACTCATGAGAAACTGTAGTAGTAATTCTTGCCGCCACAGTTCCATTATGTTTTATGATATACTTTATAACGATTCTGTATATTTATTTCACATGTTTAACATTTTTGAGGAGGTGATTTTCAGTGTATATTTTATTTTCATATAATTTTAATTACAATACATGGATTAAGTGCCCTATAATACAAGCAAAATTACTGAGAACGTTTTAGAGAGAATTACAGCAAAAAAATATATACAATGTATGAAAAAATAATTCTGTGAAAAATAATTGGAAACACTGCAGTGTCTGTAAGTTTCTTTTTTCAAAAACTGTGTGAAAGGCAAGGGAAAAAATCTGCACTCAAAATAGATTAATTTGTGAAACAGTGACTTTTCTGTGTGTTTTTCATATTTCACTACCATTTTGCTCCACTGATTTATTTCATGCATGCAGCATTTGCTGTCATCTCTGCTTTTTCCCTGAAGAACATGTGCATGGTTTAACTGCAATGTCCCTCAGCATCTTTCCAAACACTATGTCAAGAAATGCATGTAACTTTGTGCGTCTTTCATCTGTGGTTCAAAGTTCATTTTAGTTTATGCAATTTCTGTCTTCATTTTTTCTAATAAAGGAAACTGACTTAAAGCATTTCTATCTCTATGTTCTTTATTACTGGTAAATGCTGGGTGTTTGTGTATTATATACATTATGTATTTTGTAACTGAAGAGATTTTTTTCTTAGCATTGCATCAGTATTTTTGTTTCAAAAGTGTTTATCCAATAGTGAATATGAAACACTGACCCCAAAAAGAATGAAAAAACACCCAAAAAACTAAACCCCAAACCAAACAAGTGAAAAAACTCAGTAAAATCAGAATTCCTGAATTTTAAATTTGGTTTGTATTATTTGCCTGCACTAATGGAACAAGTATGTGAAATGTCTGTATAAATACGCATCCTGAGTACCCAATCCATTTGATTTAATCTGCCTGGTTGAAACAGCTGTATCCCCAAAGGCATATTGACACACGACAGTTTTGTACCAAGTAGGGCTCTGCTGGCAGTTGCAGTGTGACTATTTCAGTGAAAACATGCACCGTGTACTGGCAGCATTCATAATATTAATGCTCTTTTTGTAGCTAATGTTATGAAATAATTATATATTTAAATCACTGCAAGTATTACTTCTCAAAACTGTTGTCTTTGAATTTACATCCATCTTAAAGAAAATGCTGTCAAACTTGAAATACTTTATCAGTTCAAATACAGTCCCAAGACAGTTTGACTCTTTTTCAGGTCTCCTGGCTACAGTGCTCTGCTTACAGCTGTCATCCACTACAAAGATGCAAAAATCTCTCAGGTCTCTGTGGTATGCTCACAGTGTGGCTTTGAATTGTCCTAAATAAAGCAATTAAAATAATTTATCGTTTTATGTTACAGCAGTACTGAAACCACACATAAGTGTATGTTCTCAATACCCACGTCAATCTTAATTAATCTACAGAGGTTCTTAGAAATTCTTTCAAGAGATGTGTTCAGTAAATCTGCTGTCAGTTGGAATGGAGGAAACTGGGACACAGAAACTTGCTTCCCCAAGGCCTTCTAAAACCTGGGTGCAGGTCTGATACCCTAAACCCCATAGAGCTGGTGTAGCTGTGCAGCCTTTCCTCCTCAGTGCAGAGGAGGGCTGGGATCTCTGTCCTCTCTGCCCTGGGGCTTCCCATAGAAAGGAAAACATACTCTTTACTACCATGACAGTAAATACAAGAAAAAATGGGTTATAAATACTTGATAACTCATTAGGAAAGTTAGAAGTGCCTCTGAAGGCTTCTTAGGGATAGTTGGATGATGCAAGAAATATCTTTTTTTTTTTTAAACTTTCTTTAAAAAACAATAAATGACAACTCCAGAGAATATTTTCACAACACAGCACACTTTTGCCAGTAAACAAGGCAACCTTTCTTTTTCCCTTATTATTCTACAACGGCCATGGAAAAGACATTGTTTTCAGGAACACTTGAGCTGTTATTTAAATTTCTACTCTTCCATTTAGCTATTGGATTAATGTCTATTAAGACACCTTCCTGTGAGAAGTTATGTAAAGGCCCTTTAGAATAAATAAGAACTCAAGTCCTACTTATTTAGTATCCTGAGAGAGTCATAATACAAAAGAAAAGTGTAAAACTGAAAGGAAAAAAGTAATTTCAAAAAACTTGTTGGCAAGAGGATCTCAGCCATAATAAAGAAAACCTCCCTCACTCAGATAAGTACCAGAACATTGTAACATTTCTGATATATATCATTTTAGACACAATTATTTCAGTAGATCATTTCTCTCTGACTAATAATCCTGGTGGCACCACAGACTCCTTTGGCTGTGAATGCCCATCTCTCCTGTGTGGTGTTGTCTCTTCAGTCTCTGCTTTACAGCTACTCCTGCTGCCAGTGAAGTCACTGAAACTCCACTGCAGTCCAACTCAGATTTCATTGGAGCTGGGAGACAATGAAAATCTGTCATTTATGGGTAGAAGAAAGTTAGAGGAAACCTTCTCTTTAATTAGTTACCTCAGAATCATTAATACTGTACGCTTATTTTTCAAAGCTGTGTGTCAAGTGTATCTGTCAGAACATATTACTCAGTCGTGCAGTACAGAGCACTCATCCTCCTGTGCTCATACCCTGCCCCTCAGCTGTATCTGCCCTAGCAGAGAGTTATAGGAAAAATCACTGAGGAAGAAAAAGCATTAATGTCGATTATAACTTTGTTAGCATCTTTTTGTATTAAAGAAGGGAGTAGAAGAGAATGATACTTACTGTCACATTCTCTTTTACGTTGAATATTCCTCCAGTAAATGTAGCACAGAATTCTAATAAATTTTTACAAGTTCATGTTGCAAATGTTTGTTTGTTTCATTTGAAGGTGGACACGTAGCTGCTGGGCACTTACCTGGCTCTAAAGCCAGCTTTTGTTGGTGTAAATTCCTAAAAGCAAGTCATGCAGCTCTGGAAGTGTCAGCCAAATTATTGGAGCTTCTTTGGGTAGAGGCAAGGACCATTGCGTCTTAACTCCTTTTTACTTACTGTGATTTTATCTCAGTAAAGAACAGGACTGCTTAATAATGGGAAGCTTTTGTATGAAGCTAAGATATGGTTCTTTTTCTAATTTATAGTCTTACAGCATCATGCCATTCTAACTAAAAAAGCTGGGTACATGCTACCTTCATGTGCTACTCAAGATAGAGTTCCTTCTTCATTTGATGAGTGTCACACAGTCCCTGCATCCTGGACAGCCAGAGCAAAAGGGCTGGAGCACACAACAGCTCTGTCTAAAGCCCTCTTGGACATTATCTATTGGAAAATGAAGAAGAAGATACTTGGGCAGTGAGCAAAGTTGTGAAAGTCGCACAATTTAGATATATTAATTTTCAATACAAGGAAATGCAAAGCATAAAAAGACAGTTTAATATAGGTATTAGATACAATTAAAAAAACATCCTTTGAGTATTTACAATACCCTGCCACTGACACTGACCTCATAATATTGTATACATATTGTATATATTTTTATATCTCTGATGTAGGTACATATTACCTGTAGATGTATGTTATAGAATTCTGTAAAATTTCTGATAAATCCTTTTGGTTTTCCTTTTTTTTGCCCTCATGATATGCTTGGTTTTTTGGACGTGAATCTGTTTGGGGTTTTTTTGTTGTGTTGTTGGTTTTTTCCCCCTTTCTAGATCTTTAGCTTGGCAGAGCTTGTTCTAGAAATTGTCAAGGCCTTCCATAGAAAACCTTAAACAGCTATTTAATGTTTTTGGTACTGCATTGGGATTACTTCCACGCTCATCAATGGATAAAACAATTTAAGATCTATGTTTTCTGTCTTTTTAGAGGTGTGGAATAAGTATGTGCATCTTGTAAGCCTTTCAGTCTAAGAAAAGTTCCAGATCAGATATAAAATCAAAGACAACATTCATAGGCAGTGCAGAAATAACTGTCATGGTTGGGCACCTTTTAACAGTCAATACAACAGTGGAGTTCAAGAAGATGACAAACAAGAGTATGTTTGTTTTTGGGTTTTTTTCTGCCATGATCCAATTCACCCTCTAGTTCATCATTTTCAACTACTTCAGCTTAAGAGTATTTCTTACTTTAGAAAGCTTCTGACTGACCTGAAAGAAAGGACAAACATGCATGATACTCCTGCACCCATGTATATGTAGCAGCCCATGCTTCCCTATGTGCTTGGAAAGTCTTTATATAATTTCTATTCTTCCTTAAAAATTTAAATGACTGCAAAAGTTTAGGGACTGTGTAGAATCATCTTTCATGTTAATTTTAATCCATGTCTGCTAAGGAGGAGGGGAAGGGAAGAAGATGCTAACTTGCTTTTTTACCCCCAACAAATCTTTAAATCACTGAACATCTGAAAGAGGCCTCTGGAGGTCATCTTGTCAAACCCCCATGCTCAAGCAGAATGGTTATCATAAAGCTTGAAATTACTATTTTATTGTATCAGCAATTGAATATATAGGATTTGATTCTGTAAGAGTAGAGAGAAATTCTGTCACCTCAAAGGACATGCATTCATAAATATCCCTGAATATCCCAATGTTGCCTGCTTGTTCCTGTCAATTTGTGCAGAAGCAATGGCTTTAGTTTTCCATGTATAAAGTTTTCTGTGTATACCTGTACACTGGGTTGCCCAAAGAAGTTGTGGATGCCCCATCCCTGGAAGTATCCAAGGCCAGGTTAGATAGGGCTTGGAACAACCTGGTCTAGTGGAAGGTGTCCCTGCTGTGGCAGGGCGTTGGAACTGGATGATCTTTCAGGTCCCTTCTGCCACCATTCTGTGATTCCGTACACACTTATAGATGGTGACTCTGTCTTTAGACTTGCTTCCCTCTTTAGAGTATCTGATGCAGACTCCTTAAAGGCTTTCAGTCTGAATTTACATTTGAGGGGACAGAAAACGTATCTTTCCACTTAGTTCTTTTCACTGGAAAATTCTGTTTTACTTGACAAAGTTCTTCATTGCTCTTTTCCCATCAAATAATGATTTCTGAAAAAATGTTCAATTACTTTATTAGAATTTGTTAGAATTATTCAACAAGTGAGAACCTGAAAATTTCCAATGCTTTCCATGACATTTGTAGAAACTTGCTTCAGGGTTTTATTAATTACATTTCTGAAAGTTTTTCAATCTTATTTCTGTAAGTATTCATTTGTAAGCACTTATTTGAAGAAGTGGATGAATGAAGTGACTTTAAGATTGTCAGTTTCCTTCATTATCATGGCAAAGTGTATTTTATTCTTTATGCCAAATTCTCTATAACAAAAAGTATGTCATTTCAAATTTAGCATATTTTTGACAAATTACAAGTAAAACTCATTCAGAACTCTGGAACTTATACTAGATGTTTTTTTCAAGCAGTGTTTTAAAAGCCTCCCTATGGTTAGACTACTAAGTGGGGTATACAATAAATCTTTTCAAAAAATAGCTAAGAACTGATTATTTCACATTAATATTGAATTTTTATTACTTGAAATAAGTTTGTTTTCAACTAGGAAAATAAAGAGGTGCATAGTGTATAAATACTTTGTTATGGTAGAGCACAAACTTGAACCAGTATTTTGAGTCCATTTGGTACATAGTGGAACACTGCAAAAACCATCAAATGTGTAAAATCATTTCTTTAATATAACTTTTTTTGTGTATTGTTTAAGAATTGTTGCAGTAAAGATAATCCAAATTTAATTTAGGGCAACACTTTTTGATAAGAAAGGTGCTTTTTTTTTTAAGTTATGGAAAGGCTATATGTAGTATGATATTAATATTTCTTCCAGTCATAGAATTAGAACTTCTGATGATGTCATGACATTACAACATTACAACATAAGACTATAAGAAAAAATAATTTTCAAATCATAGACAGAATATAATTTTTGAAAGCAGTGAGGAGAGGCCTGAATCTGCTTTATTAGTAACTGGCATTAGTTTTACAACTGACTTTTGTGGGAGCAAATGTAAAAGTACAATGTCTACAGAAAGAACAGAATTAATTCACAATGAACTTTAAAAAAAATAATTTTATATGTTTTCATTAAAATTAAAAATAAACTGTAATACAGATACTTTTAAAACACAAGACAGTCCAGTTTTTACCAGTCTTCAAACAAAGAAAATGCCTAAAGGTCCTCAGACAGGTGAGAAGGCTGATGACAACCATGTTTCTCACCCCACCACAGGATTTTATACAGATTTCAGATTTATGAAACAGAAACCTCTATGAACAAATGGGTATGTAGTAGGAAAATAGAACTTGAGACGGGTAGGGCAGCAGTAAGGATGAGGAATGCTGAATGGAAAGGAAATTATCAATTGTGAAGAGATGGAAAAATACGTAACAGTCAAATACTGATGTCTCAGATGTCTCACCCATGCCAAGAATATTAAAAATGAAAAACAAAGTCTCCCCCTCAACTATGGCAAACATTATGCAGAGGAGTAATATTGTCACTACAAATATTTCCTTCACTTGCCAGTGAAAATGCTGTGTAGTCTTTTCTGTCACTGAATCATTTGGGATGGGAAGGTTGCCACTTCTCAATGTTCCAATGACACTGGAGATCCTGTTCACAACAATGACAAACGTATCTCACCCTAATAAAGAATTCTTAACACTGCATGAAAAATAAAGAAAAAAATCCTAAAAATGAACCAGAAAAAAAGAGAACAATTAATCAGTTTGAAAATATGGATTAAAGGACTCAATTTTTTCTCCTCTACCTTCTGTTCAGTACAAAGATGAAAACGTCACTGCATAAGGTCCTTATTTAGAATTTAGTGATATTTTATCAGTTGAAATATATGAACTTTTCAATCAATTAATGTCTGCTTATTATACCTTCCTGACAATTCAGACTGGTAAATAAAAATAACTGAATGTTACAAAGGAAGTCATCAAATAGGTGAGTGGATGTATGGATAAAGTTCTGGAAGATATATCACAAATTATAATATTAAACTAGGAGTGCTGAGGTTAAAAAAAAAAGCAAAGAAAGTTGCTCCATGTGAAATGTCAAACTACCATCATTGCTGACAGAACAATGCATAAATGATACATCATTTCATTGCCGTGTCATTTTTTTTGCAATTTATATTGTGTGTTTTACGTCTTTCTGAAGAAAGCAAAAATAACTTTGAAGTTTTTTCTCTGCCTATCCACCCATATAAATACATACATTGAATTCTGGTTTATGGCGTAATAATATTCTGAAGAACAAAACAACCCATACAACAGACAATGAAATCAATTACTTAAGAAGTAAAATGTTCCCCTTTAAAAAAAAAAAGTTTTTACTTTTCCATTTTAGAATTGTACACAAATACTAGACTAAGAATGTGTATTTATTGATTTAGAAGCCTACAAGAAAATATTTTTCAAATTATATTTGAAACGGTAAATAGCTATTATTAAAATTAGTTAAGCAGAAATATGAAATCTTGAATGCTATACTTAATTTGAAAACAATCCACAATGTATTGGAGATATGGAAGAGAAAGAAGATAAAGATGATATTCTAAAGTAGTAAAGTAGTCCCATCACTCCAGGGCATGGTAACACCAGAGAGGCAGTGCTGATGTGCAACACCCATGGGCAGAAACCCCAGTTCCACTCGAGTTTGCTCCAGGACAGAGTACCACACAAGGCAATCCCTCCCTATTTTATTTATCAGGTACAAATCCTCTCCTGTATAAGGTCATCTGAGTTCACAGATACAGTGGTGGTTGTTCTCCGGAGGATCACATTATTCAAAACAGTCTGCAGCATTGCTGTCTGTTATAGAAAGACCAACCAAATAAAAAAAAAAAAAACAACTAGTCTTTTTCTGTGATTTTTAATGAAGTAAAATTAACTTAAGCATCAGCTCTCATAATACAAACACAGAAAGCAAGATCAGGTGTGGAATGTGTTTATTTGGAAGCGTATGATTGCATTTTCAAGGTATGAGTCTAAACCAAATGAGGTCCTAACCCTATAATGATTTAATGATATGCATATTTTTACTCATAATAGTTTATTTAAGACTAAGTGTATGCAACTGTTTGCAGATTAAATAGCTTGAATTAACTTGATTGAAGATTTTTTTTTACTCTAATTCAAAAAATGACCTTTATAAGAATAAATACTCTTTTGGCACTCTCTTAAATCCTTCAGTAATTAGAATCACAGAATCATAATTATATTTTAAATGTTGAAAATGACAGCTTATATCAACTATTATTATGTTGAACTTTTAAAATGTTTTTCTTAGGCTGCTTACTGATACTCTCACTCTTGGAATGCTAAGATGTGATATTTGTTTATAAATTATGCCATTTATGCTCTTTGATAATATTGGAATTTTAGCAATGGGAAATTATTATGCAGAAGAAATGGTTTTTTTGTTATTTTAATCAGGTAGTACACATGCTTAATCTTCAGGACTGTTTATTCCCATTCATTTCTGAATAGTTCATTTCTAAACATCCTTTAGTCTCCTGGTCAACAGCTTTAAAACTTTAGAAAATGCTATTTTAGGATTAATTTTATTAATAAGTGTTAATTTTCTTTCCTTCAAGACACTCTTTTTAATGGTCTTGGACTTGGTGCTGTCATTGGCCTGGGAGTGGCAGCCCTTTTGTTAATCCTGGTTGTGACTGATGTAAGCTGCTTCTTTGTACGACAATGTGGATTGCTAATGTGTATCACCAGGAGAATCTGTGGGAAGAAGAGTGGTTCAAGTGGAAAAAGTAAAGAGCTGGAAGAAGGAAAGGCTGCTTACTTGTGAGTATTAATCACATATGCTGGAAATGTTGTTAAAAGTTGGCTGTTCAGCTTCTATCGACTGTATGGCCATTTTGTGGTGTAGCAAAAAGAATTAATAAAATGTTTCTATTACTTGGAAAACGGTTGCTCTGAAAAGTGTAGAATTGTTTATTAACCTTTAAAAGAAAAATTGAGACACAAACAAGGAATTTGCTATACCTCACTTTAGGCTGACCTCTTTGTCCAGCTTGACATAAAGGAAATCAATTGTAATTCCATACTAGTTAAAGGCACTCATTTGGTTCATGAGGAACAGGTAACAGATCATTATGACTCTGTTTCTGCAAATCCATCTTTGAGGTGCTAATACCCAAAAACTCAGCATATGGTTGTGACAGTGCCAGTAAATCTGGGAGTGAATGCCATAGTATTATAGAAAATCTGTGAAAGAATTTTTCTTCTCAGATGTAGCACTTGATGGAAAAATCTTTTTTCTTGCCCATAGACTTCAAGATTTTTTTTTAAAGTAGGAATGCTGAGTTGGATGTGGATGAAATAGTGGTGAGCCTGATTGTTCTTCAAAACAACAGTCAATGATTGCTAAACATGAGTGGGAAATAAACAACCCTGATTTTTACAAAACTCCTTCTGTAGTGGCTACTCCATCAGACAAAGGTGAATGCACTGATCATTTATGTGTAAATATGGTCCTTTAAATTATTAAGGGATGGATAGTACATGGATACTGAGATCTCTGGCAAAATAGTTCAAGCTATAATTGCATAAAATAATCACACTGTAGAGACCAAACATTTACAGGGTTTTCAATAGCTGGAGAGAGGATTGGTTATGATCCTCTATTTTAAACAGTTCCATTTATTTACTAAAAAAAGCTTAATTTCCTCATTATGTTCACCTGGTAGACAACTTTTGCATACACTGTAATATATGTCAGAATGCTGTCTTGGTATGGTTTAAATGACTTTTACTGGTCCTCTCCCAGTAGTCAGTGCCAGTTTATTGTCCTGCAGCTTCCTAGATCCCGTCCTTCCCCAGGTGCCTCTGGAGCAGAGTAGATTTTGCAGCCCTCATTATTTGCAGGTGTAACAGGACTCTCCACTGCTGGTAGTGGAGGTGCAAGAGCCGTTTTTAGAGGTTCCCTTTTGGAAACAACTGCATAGAACAAAAACGGTTGTAAGCAAGCAGAGACAATTCACATCAAATAATGCTTATGAATAGAAGTCATGCCATAAAATAGCTGTTTCCTAGTTTCCACATCTTACAGGGAGAGAAGGACTAACAGTATTTTTTCCATTATGTGAACCCAGCCTGCCTGGATCAATAAAATCAAGATGTGAAGCTTCTGGCTCTGGCTCAGCTGTCCTTTCCTATTGAGCACAGCACTTCAGCTTATGCCTTAATTTCCCATTCAAGGAGTGACCAAGTACAAATTGGTGTACAGACCCTCCTGAATGGGAAGACCTTAGGGAAATAAAGCTGCAAATGTCACTTGACAGCAGTTTATACCTTGTTATCAACATCATACCCAAATGCCATTCCATGCTGTCCCAGAAAAGCACAAAGCTGGTCTCTTACTATTAATTCTTCTGTGACACTTATTTTACAAGAACAACTATGTTATTAATTATATTTATTTCCTTGGTGGAGTGGTCTTCAGCTAGTCAGAACTTAAAATATTTGGTACGGTTCTTATTTTAGCCTGTTCTCTGCATTAATAAACTGTAAGGCTAAAATTTCAGGACAGATTTGAAGAGTCAAAATTTGAATTTGTTTCATGCCAACTGCTATTCCCTAAAATACACTGGCATCTCCCTGTTTTAAATATGTCAGTTTGCCTTCTGGATTTTTGAGTGGGTTTATGGTACGGTTCTTGGTTAAATTTTGATTATAGGATATACATAGTAATTAATTATTTTCCATATGTAATGAATGTAGATGATACAATGCATGTAACATACACACAGCCACATAGAAAAAAAATACCACAATGCACTTTCTCTTCTGTGGAATTCCGAAATGTTGTGTATGCAGTTTGTACATTCTGTACATGTATGTGAATGCTGCTCATGAATAACATAATTTTGGCTTTTGGTCCTGCAATAATGTTTGTAAGACTGTGGATGCATCAATAAACCAAGCAGAACTTACCAATCCCTCCACAAGCCCAACTTAGATCCATAATCTTTTCACAGATATGAGGTAGCAATGACAGTTTAGTGCATCATCTTCCAAAATGGCCTTTGTTTCCTTTTGTGTATGGTAAAGGAAACACATGGATCTGTTGGAGCAAGTTCAGAGGAGGCCACGAAGGTGATCAGAAGGGTGGAGCACCTCTGCTATGAGGGCTGTTCAGCCCGGAGAAGAGAAGGCTCCAGGGAGACCTTTTTTGTCCTTTCAGAACTTAAAGGGGGCTTACAAAAAGATGAGGAGAAACTTTTTACAAGGGCATACAGTGATAGCACGAGGGGTAATGATTATAAAGTGAAACAGGGTAGATTTAGACTGGACATGAGGAAGAACTTTTTGAAATTAAGATGGTAAAACATTGGAACAGGTTTCCCAGAAAGGTGTTAGATATCCCATTTCAGGCAAAATTGAAGGTCAGGTCAGACAGGGCTCTGAGGAACCTGATTTAGTTGAAGCTGTCCCTTCTCATTGCAGAGGGGTTGGAATAGATAACCTTTAAAGGACTGTTCCAGTCCAAATTATTCTATGATTACCAACAAAAGCATAATGACAGTACTCACAGCTCCATCTTTTTTATAATTTATTATTTAATTAGCACAATGGTTATTCATTTACTTACATGCAAGAGACTAGCATTTGTTCCTAAAATGAGAAATAGGACATAAAACCAGTTTTTTTCTACCAGTGAATGCAGAAGGGGTTAGATTTTTACCACACAAGGGCTCTATACGCCACTGTGGCAGCTGGGGTTGTCACAATCTCAGGAGATAAAAGCACACTTGTGTAGTGTGTATACAAACATAATGACTCTTTAACACTGCCAGAAAAATTCAAGTATAACTAGGCATCAAATCCTATATTTATTGTACTATGTTAGGGAAGTTTACATCTATTCCCATGAAGAGGCTGTCACCTTATTATTAGTCATAAACAAAATGCTCTTTTGAGATGCTAATTCATCATGTTTGCAGAGTTAGGTAAGTAACCATGGATACGGGATTCTTTGAAGGCTTCAAGGAATTGGGAACACACTGTTAAATGTGTCTTGGTGGTGTTAGTCACTGATAATTAGTTCTGCCTTTTTTTTTTGCCAACTTTTGAGAGCAGAGATCTTGGTAATGCGTTATGTGCAATGTATGTGGTTAATATGATAATGATAAGAGGCTAAGACTCTTTTAATATTTTTTAGGAAAGATGGATCCAAAGAGCCAATAGTGGAAATGAGAACAGAGGATGAAAGAATTACCAATCATGAAGATGGGAGTCCAGTAAATGAGCCAAATGAGACAACTCCTCTCACAGAACCAGAGTAAGTAGGCTGATATTCCCTGGAGTTTCACGCAAGCTCCTCTTGGCTCCGTGGATAGACTGGACTTCTGCCCTGTGACAGATTAATACACAGCATCACCAGAATGGTCTGCTGTGGCAGTGCAGTGTACTAGTGTGGGGTTTTCTTTGTTTGTTTGTTTTTCACAATAATCCATCTAAATCACGATGCTCCCCCTGCACTGGCTGAGGATATCACTTCACATATTTCTCTGCTTTTTGTGACTCAGAGTACAGCTACATCTGAGCATTATCCAGCCCTTTGGTGGCAACACTGCAACAGCAGCAATCCTTCAGGGTACTGTGACACCACCACCTGTTTAGAGGTTAATGAGCATCCAGGGAAATTTTCTGTCCTTCCCTGCTGCCATGACTCCTGAGGAGTTTGTCCTGTGCTCCTGATCAAAACAGGTCCAGACTCATCAGCAGCCTGTGCACATCCCTGGCCCTGGTGGGACATGGACTTGGCACTCTGCTGCTGCTCCCAGCTCCACCTGTTGCATTCAGGGGCTGAAAAGAGAGGACAAGGCTTTTCCTTTGCTCACCAGAGCTTGCCCCAGTGCTCCCCTGGCATTCCTGGCTAACCTCAAAACTGCGTGGGGAACCTTGGCCAACAGAGGCAGGTCAGAGCCCACGCTGCCTTCCCTCTAAGCCTCAGCACTTGCAGTCTCCTCGCCCCCCCAGCCCTCCTGACTCTGCAGTAGTGGTGGCTGAGCAGTACAAGGATTTTTTAAGTCAGTCACAGCTGATCTTTACCACCTATCCAGCAGTTATTCATCACTCTGTGGGAATCTCCTGACTCTCAGGAATAGATTTAGACTGAGACACACACACATCCTGTAGATGGGGCACAATGATCCTGTGCCCCAGAACCCCAGCTCCTCACAGGGTGCGCCCTTCCTGCTTTAATTCATTTAACTGAGGGCTTAGCTCAGTACTTAGGGCCTTACACTGTAATTGGATTAATCGTGCTGAAGGGCAGCTGCTTTGCTCTGTTTCCTCATGCCCCTTTCCCGTCTCTGCAAATTTCTCTCATCACAGAAGCCACAGCAGTTCTCACCCACATTCACAGACTCCAGCTGCCTTCTGGTTGTGGGGACCAGCCTTGTGCCCAGGGATCCTGGGTGCTGACAGTCAAGTCCTCTCCTCGTTTCTGATGCAGTCCCTGGATCAGATTAAACTGGGCAGAATGGCTGGTGTTTGTACCTGAGCAGCAGTTTTCAGTACCTGTGTGGAGCATAAAGTAACCTTTGCAAGCTGGTATTTTGCTATTCTTGCTGTTAAAAAGAGAGCTTCTGATGCTTTTTTCTTTAAAAATTCAGCTTGAAGAGAAACTAGTATGTCAACAAAGATGATGACAGTACCACTCTTTTTATTGAGAGCTCACCTAGTGGTGTTAAAGGACACGAACTGATAGCTCAAGAGTTTAATTTCTGAGCCTCAAAAGTTGATGGACTTGAAATAATTAAAGAAGCCTCCAAGTTTCTTTGCTTTGAGCACAACACTTCCCATGTGTTGTGAAAATCTCCTGCCTCATGAGATTGTAAGGCTGTCAGGGCTATGAAGACACTTATGTAATAAATATAGAAATCACCTGTTCATAATCTGATGAAGTCACAGGTTTTTTTAAAGGAGAGGGTGTTCTTATAAAACAGTCTCTTTTTTTTTTTTTCTGAAAATACAAAAAAAAAATGCCTTTATTTGCCATTATCTAAAACTGTAAAAGCCAGAACTTTTAATAATAAAAGAAAAACGAAGGTATGTTACTGGCTGTCGTTGACATTTGTAGTAAATACAGTGCGTTAAGTAACTGCACATTAGGCCATATACTTATTTGAAGAAACCTGTAGCTGAAGACTTTAAACTTGTGTTAATTAAATCATTGTGGAATTTGTTGAATGACTAGTGATATGTTTGCTCTTCATATTAGAATTTATAATGAGGACCACAGTGGAGAACCCACTATCTGAATAGTCAAGGGTATGTAGTTGTAAACATTTTACAAGTCCAGCAGGCCTTGGATATCATAGAATATGTTAGTGGGTAAGGCACCAGGGCCACAGTTGTTCATATCTTGCAAATACAAATAAGACACATCTAGCAAGGAACATGATACCAGGGAAAATCCAGTTAAGTTCTTTCTCCTTGTCACAGTCATTAGAACAGCTGACAGGAGTGAAATATGAGAAAGATAAAATAAAAAATGTTTTATTATCTTAGGGGAGGGGGAAATAATCAGTCCCCACTTTCATGAAGACAAAAAACCCCAAAATTAAACCGTAGGAACAACTGATAAGGATTTTGATGGGTATTATGTCCTTGGAAAAATAGGACTGCTAAGAGATATTTATAAAGATGACTGTTTCCTTCTTGGTAATTCTTTGCTGACAACTGATGGCAAAAGGCAGCAGTTCAAGGTACAGCTGGACAGAGGTCAGCTAAAGATTTGGAACAATGTCACTTAGCAAACTAAAGATGAAAAGAGCATCATGCAACCAGGACACCTGAAGGGACACTCGTGCTAGGGGAACACAGAAAGACCTTTGGCTCAGACATGGGTTATAACTAATGAAACAGCATGAGAGAGGTGCCACTAAAGGAGGATGCAGTAGAGAAGAGGGCAGTCTCTCAGCAGGAATAACACAAAAATCACATTGCCAACAACAGCCAGAAGGGCACATGCTGGGCAGGATGAGGATGACCATCACAGATCTTGGAGGGAAGGGTTTAGTTTGTAAGAAAGAAAAGATTCAAGGACATTCCAGGCAGGCAATGTTCACACATGGTGGGATACAGTCTGACTAATTCTGTCTGTTTTAAAGCTATACAAGATAAGCCTTGAGGTTTGAATAATTAATTGAATTATTTTGAGTAATGCAAAATTATAACTATAATTGCAATTTAAAGAATTGTGGGAAATAATTAGTAAAGCGATTACTTCCTCTTATAACAATAATTTTTATTGTATTGCCCAATATATCATTTTTCAATCTGTGTTTTACCTTATCTCAGGCGATCCTTGTCAAAGCCAGGTTTGGAATCCTTCCGTGATAGATTAGCTCAAGGCACTTTTAGCTGCAAGTCAACAAGTTTTAATCATGCTGGCAGTAAATCAATTTAAACTGTGCATTTCATATCATATTTCTGTAATATTGTTAAAATACCACATGCAATGTGGTACTATAATTACATTCCTAGTCTGACATTATTGTGTTTCCATTATTGGGTGAGTTTTGCTTAGTATTAATGAAGTTGAGTGAATTCCAGTATCAAAATGGAGCCATTTTCCTATAAAATAAGAAAGTAAATATTCTAGTTAAAGTTTTGTATGGGTCATATCAACAGACTATTGCAGTTGGCCCACATGTAGTGCTAGAGAAAGTCAATATTATTAATGATTGATAGCACCCACCATCTGATTAAAGCAAAAAAATTCCCTTTTAAAGTTCTCTAGTTTGTGGGGGGGATTTTTTCATAAAAGCTTTTATTATAAAGTGCTTCAAGATTTGAAAGTTTTAGTTCACCTAGCTGAAACATATAAAATTATTTCAAATAGATGTAGCTAAAGAAAAACTGGGCACATGAAAATTGGTGTAATTAGAACATTTAAACTTGAATTGTTAATTGAAAGAAGAAAATGATTGAAATTTTTTAATAGAGATTAAATATTAATTAATAATTGAAACAAATGGAGATAGAAATGCCAAAATAACAAAAATGTCATCATAGTTAAAAAAAAACAACAATGTCTAATGAAAACTGCACTCATAAAATACATCATATTAAAAAAAAAACCCTCACATTGTTTGTATAAGTCCTAGGAAATCTTCTTATTTCAAATAATTTTTAATTATTTCTCACCGATTCTTAATCCATTTAAACAAATTTATTTTAATTTCCACACTTTATATCCTGTCAATTGCCGAGTTTTCACTTTGACTAAATATTTCCTCCCTTTCAGCACCATCTTTTGATGGTGCTAGATTAAATTAGGTCTTTTTTTTTTTTAACAGTAGTTTAAATACTTTGCACTATTAAATCTTTGACACGTGCCTGTTCACCTAAAATGCATCTCATGAGCTGCTCCTCTTCTGCCTCAGTGTTTTATCCTCTTAAAAATACATTTGTTTTTATTCTTTTTTTCCCATTCTTTCAGGAGTCCTGTTGAGGGCTGAAATCTGTTTCCTATGGGTGTGCCATGAGAAACAGTCAATTAGTAGAGACCTCTCTCTGTGCTCAGAGCCAGACAGCTGATAGAATATCCCATGTATTTTACTGTAATAGAATAAGTTAGTCTTCTCTTTGATTTCTCTTAGATATACGTTGTGCTCATTGTTTCACCTCCAGATAAACAGCATCTCTCTTAGTTAATGGCTTAAATTTCATAAGACTGGGAATTGGGGTATTGTTTTATTTGTTGTTACTAAACACTGTTATTACAAGACATTCCTAAGAGATTTCTCAGACAGGTTTTGAACATTTTATGGCTCTTTGGGACATCAAAGCAATCACAGCAGATATTTACTGAAAGATTTAGCAGTTATTATGAATAAAAAGGCATATGCAAACCATTGCCTAGTTAAAAACCAGAAAGCAAGCCCAAACTGGAATCAAAATTAACAGCTATTATGCCCAGGAGACATTATTACAGGAATATCTCAGTAAACCATACATCTTTATGACAGCTGTATTTTTTGACAGCTAATTACGGGCATTAATAAATCAATGATTTTCAGGATCTTTTTG
>VWZD01005293.1:38246-85113 GCA_013396695.1 Sakesphorus luctuosus
CAGCATCCTCTGTACTGTCTCAGGTCAAGTTATTTGACATTCTATATTTTCTTTTGTCCTATTGAAGAAATTGCATTTTGGGTAGCAGCAACGTTCTTATCATGTGACATTTAGCTTTGTATGGCTTTATAGAAATACAAAGGTTTAATATGAATTTGTTTAAAAGCAAAAACCTCAGTGCACATAATAAAATAATTACACATTATTTTTAATGAATTATGGTTTTAGAATCACTGTAAACTGTATAAGTCATATGTATATTATAGACTTAAATTATAGGGTGTGTTCTTTATGTCTTACCATGACTCCTCTTTTTTTTCTGGTAGGAAACTGCCACTAAAGGAGGAAAATGGCAAAGAAGCTTTAAATCCAGAAACCATAGAAATCAAAGTTGCTAATGATATCATCCAGTCAAAAGAAGATGATAGCAAAGCATAATAAGATAACCTACAGCTGTCTGGATAATGCATTTGGATTGAAGTAATCCCGTGACCAAAACTTTACAGCTGACCTTAATTTCTTGGGAAACTTAAGCTTGGAATAGTTAGTACATGTGTACATATGATGAAACAGTTCCTGTCTACAGTTCCGTTCTATTTTTTTGTTAATGGTTTTAGTATGTAGTTTTGCTGACACCGAGTCCCATGGTATAAATTTGACAAATCTGCAGAATAAGAACTGTAATTTATGTTATGGCAAAGTATGTCTATTTAGAAGAAACGTTCCAGAGCACCCCTAACCACAAACAGCGTATCAGGTCTCTCCAGATTTTACAGTGCAAGCTACATATATAAAGTGCCATATACTACTTTATTTATTTCCATTTATAATAAAATGAAAGTCTAGGTTGCCTTTAAAAAAAGAGAAAACCAGTTTCTGTATAACCTTTTAGACCTTAGCACTGGCAGACACTCAGTAGTCATTCCAGCTGTGATTATCACTTGAAGCAAACAAAAAAACACTTTCTTCAACACAGAGCCAAGTCCACCTGCAGTTTCACCTGTGTTCTTCAGTAAAATAAAAAGCTGATAACCACAATGTATGGACATAAATTAAATAGGGTAACTCTTTTGTAATGGTGTATTGGCCTCATCCTACCTACATGAGCATGACTCAGAAAGGCTCCAGGATTTTCAGTGCTTCAGGTTTTCTGTATTATTGGATGTTACATGTGAACTAAAGTGCAGCAAAGGTGTGAAAAGTCTTTTTTAATCATAATCTTGTCTTCAAATGAAAAGTTACAATATTTGTCCTGACATATTTATGCATATATTCATTTTTCATGTAGTTTAAACAATTTAGTTAAGGGATAAACTAGATACATTTTCTCCCCAAATCAGTACATAAAGTATTAGAGTTAGCCTTACTGAAGCAGCAATTGTTCCTTTGTGATTTCATTCCATTTGTCCTAACAAATAAAGTGTACAAATAGACAGAAAGGCAGAATTTGTCTAAACAGTTAGGAACAGTCTTAAATTATTAATTAATGCATTCTCATATTCAACCAAAATCATTTTTTTTCTCTGTCAAGCTTTCCTTAAGATACTCCTTTTTGTTCTTCTGGTCAACATGCCCCACTATGCAAAATTCATTTGTATTTACTATCATTGATTTAATGGTCCACTAATGGGAACAATATAGTTTGTTTCCATTCCAGCATAGTGTATCCACACGTACCAAACTCTTCAGTCTTTCCTTGGAAGAAGTAGATAAACCATACAGAAAACTAGATTGGAAAATTCTACTTGTCAGAAGTAAATGGTAGAGTACTTTGTGGGTTTTCCACATCTAAGTCATGCCTAAGGTTTAAGTGTAGCTTTGCTCAGAAAACTGTGCTGACTCCAGGCTGTATCTGAATTTCACTCATATCTGAACTCCTTACACTGGTTGACTTCTGTGCAGTAAAACTGAAAGTGGAATGTAATAGGGTGTCCTTAAATTTGAGGAAAATGTCCAAAAAAACCTTATTGTTAACCCAAGCTTAAGTGCATTTGAAAGAACTGAGGAAGATACATTTAATTCTTAAATCTTTCTTATTTTTCAAGACCAGGTTACTTTATGGGTTTTTTCACAACTTTTCCTCACTTTGGGGAATACCTACAATGAACCAAGCAGTTGAGGATAGAGGCACACCACTGGTGTGGCTAGGATAAGAGGCCAAGCTCCCACAAAACCATATCAAAGTGAAAAGAATGTGTAAGAGGGCATAGCAATTTGGGATGAAAGTTATGGAGGTAATTCAAAATTGCTGGGAAGAAGTTTCTCTAAATCTAAGGCATCAGCTCTGGGTGAAGGTAAGATGAAGACATTCCTTTATGACCTCTCACTGTTGTTCTCACTCCTAAATAGGCAGTACTACCAAACAGCTGCTTGTCTATCAAACTTCAGTTTCTTTCTGAGTGCACAGTGAGTAGGATTGCCCCCTACCAATAATTAAGAGAACCAGTTGTCTTATTTATATGTATGAATATATATTCTTTCTACACAGTATGTATTTGCAGCTGGGCTTTCTCCATCTATCAAAATGCAAGAAAGGGACCTGGACAATTCCAGCAGTTGAGAACAATGTTATTGGTGTAGCTGAACATCCTGCCACACAATATTTTTACCAGGATGAGGATGAAAGTAGGAGACGTTGCTTTTCTACCCACTAGCACAAAGTTAGGTGGTGCTGTGCATATTCACATAAGTCAATCCTCCCTAGGCAAATGGTGCTTTTCCTGGAGCCAGCCTGAACATTTGCACAAGAAGGTGCCCCTACAATGTGGGCAGAACTAACAGTGTCCAGGCTCAACTGCAGATGCATTTCGAATGTTAGTATTTCTTAGTTGGACTTACACAGACACACACACAGACACACACACAAATCATCGCCTAACAGCTCTCTATTGGTGGGATTGATTTTTTTTTCTAGTATGAGCTCTAATTACAATGTGAAGGGATTAGATGATTTAAGAGGTCTTGCCAGAACATTTATTTCTAATATGTATGTGCTTCTCTTTACAAGCAAAACATCCTGATTTTTTTTTTTCAATGTTTGAAGCAAAAGCATTTCCCACTATATTGGTTTACAAATCAAAAGCTGTTTCCAGGAGCATTTAATTTCTTCTTGCTGTTATGTCTCTTGCCAGCTGGGCTATGTGAGGGCTGAGAATAAAATAGTTCTGATTCCTGATAGACTGTCCAAGCATACCTTTTTGGTCTGGGGATTAGTAGGTTATCTCTTGTGCTTTGACTCTGTGCTGTGCAGGAGAAAGCCAAACTCTAACTATGAAAGAACACTGAAAAACACTGATATTTGCAAATATTTTTAAATGAGGGACAGTGCATAGTCATTTGTAAGATATGTGTAGAACTGGAATAATAACATTTGTTTATTTTCTTTTCCTATTCTAGACTAAAAAAAAATCTGTATAAATGTCACTTTTACTGTCTAAAAAAAAAATTAAGTGTTAGTATGAAATGTCAGAAGAGTTGACAAAATATAACTATTTGTAAAAGTAATCTGAATTGTTACACTAACATACTCCAGGGACAAGAATGGGAGGGAGCCATTGAAATTATTACTGATATGAAATGTGGCAGTGACAATCTCTTTTCAACACAAAAGTAAGGGGTAAAATTAAGTAAAATTACTTAGCGCTTCTTGTTATTATTTTTTTCAGTAAGCCTGCATTCTGATTTACCACAATAGTGACAAAGTTTTAATTAATATTTTACAATTTAATATGACAATGTACCCTGGAGAGGTTTTTCCTGGTTTTGTTTGTTAATTTGATTTTTTTGACTTCTAAAATTCTTTTGTGGTTTCAAAAATATTTACTATTCTGGTGATGCTAATGCCTAATGTGACAAAGATTAATTTATTTAGGCCTCAGTCTTGCAAGACATTTTGTGTGGCTGAACCCACCACACTGACACCAGTTGGGTGGATGTGAGCAGGAAGATGGATGCACTTTCATAGGAGAACTTGCAGGATTGGACCTACTTTCTATCTTTTCGTAGATATATACAACGTAGTTACACAGTGACCATCATCTACAAAGGCTGTTTAGACAACAGTCCCTGGTATGGAAAATTCCACCTGCTGTCTTCAGCCTCTACATCAATGTTCATCCAAAAAAAAAAAAAAAAAAGTGGCTTTCTTTTTTATGATGGTAATTACTTTGATTATTTATTTACGTGCCAATCATCAAATTGTAGTATAATAATCATGCCATTTTTTTCTGTTTCCTAGACCAGATAATGGAAATGTATTTGTGCCTTTTGATAGCATGCCACTCTGCTTTATTAAAGAAAAATCTTCAATAATTTGTCTACAAGGCCTGTTTAAAATAATTGAAAGCTTTACCGTGACATTAAACTGGAAATACTATTGTCAAATCACGTAAATATTTAAAACACAAAACTTCCAAAAAGCTATTGAGATCACAATTCTAATGAGGGTCATAGTGCATGTATTACTGCTGAAAATTTTCAAGTAGATGGAGCATATGGTAGGTGTGTAGGGGTGTTTTGACCAATCAATCAAGTTGAAGAGTCAGATAGAAAGTCTCTTTAGTTCTATTTAGACCTGAAACATAAAATCTTTTCTCAGTCTCAAAGTTGATGTGGAGCATCTTCCCACCATTTTACCTCTGGAGTAAAACTGTAGTGAATATTTGTTTCTCAGTCATTTGCAGCCTCACCATTGCTGGGTAAGCTGTCATAGGAAGCAACATCTTTATAGAGTAGTTATGTCTGTTGGATGATATTCACTCCTGATTAAATGACCTCCAAAAAAGGGCTTTTACTGAAAAATTGACAAATTGACCTATGGAGGGGTTCCGAGAGCGCTGCAGGAAGTGCCATAGTGTAATCCAGGTGTCACTGGGCTGTAAGACACAAACTGATTCATCAGGGCCTGAATTTCATCCATCCATCTGCCTCAGAGAGGTTCTGCATGTCCTGAGCAGACCAAGTTGCTTCTAGGTGTAAGTGGAACTTAAGTGTCCTACCAACATTTTGCACAGAGGAGGTTTTTCTATCAGGAGTTTGTACTGATCAGAAAATGGTTATAGAATATCTGATGACAGTTTTATCCCATGCTTTACTATATGTCCAGAAATAAAACATCTCTTTAAATAATTCATTGTAATTGCAATAATTCTTTAGGTGAGGATGAAAACATTTAGAGAAGTAATGCTTCTTTCTAAATCCCTTAGTTTAGCTCCAGATGATTGTTCTGATCAATGAAAAGCTACCATAGCTAAATAAATCTTTTTCAAAAAGAATCCACCTCCCTTTTTCAGGTTTTTTTCATATCAGTTCCTGAAGTGGCCTGTCCACTTGACAGCAGTTCTTTAGTAGTGGGGGGAAACCACTCGCTGTTTTAAGTGATCTTCAGTATTTCCACTGAACATATAAATGTGTTCTTGTATCATTTATTTGAACCTGAGCCAAAAATAAGCCTTAAAAATTTGGCCTTGGATCAGGTTCTGAGAAATCACAATTTAGCAGTCTATCTTTTCTCTTAACAGGCTTTGAGAGCCTCATGATGTTTGACTTTCAAACTTGAATATTGGCCATTTTTAGCCCAGAGAAATGAAATAAATATTTATTGCCAAATTTGTATTGGCAGCTTTTAAGTCACAGGTGACATCGGGAGCGGGCAGGATGACCAGGTGCAGTGCCAATAGAAATCAGGAAAGCAACTTACAGAGAGAACAGGTGCCAAGGAGTGAGCCAGGAGAGGGCTTGGATAGTGGGAGCATCTCTAGTTAGCATTGACAAGGGACATGGGGAACTAGTGAAGCAGGAGACGCTGCTGAAGGGCATTGCCAAAAGGCAGGGCACTGTGGGCTGTGAAAATCAGCAGAGAGGGAACATTAACCCTCTACTATGTAATTAGGCTACATTTTTTTAAAATCTAAAATGCAAGATTGGAGGAAGGGAAAACAAACCCTCAGAGTCTCTATAGAGCAGTGACAAATACAAAAAGCAGTCAGACCCTCTCAGAAGATAATTTTGTTGCTTGTGGTGTAGAGTTCTCACTAAAAATTTTGAACTACTTAGGCAAGTTTTAAAAGAAAAAACAAAAAAGCTTTCCTGCGACAATGAGCACTGGGTACGTATTTGTATGCTGTGTACAGTATAAGCTAAAGCATACCATATATTGTTTTTGTTATTCCACGTTGTCAACAGCCCACTTGCGATATATGCCACCTGAATTATATATTGATAAGTTAGCTACCACTGGAGCTAGTTTGTTTATCGTTTCAGAATCTTATGTCCCTATGAAATGCTGTGTATATATATATATCTCTATACTGTAAAAAGAAGTAATATCGCAGATGCTGGTTTTGTATTTATGAAAGACATTGAAAGTATGGCTTAAAGTATATCAATTATTTGTCACTCTTCACCATTTGTATATTAATAGTAAAGATACTTTTACTTTAATGAAGTGTTGTAGCTACATTTATTTGTGCTGTCTTTCTGTCAAGATGTCTGATTCATTAGGAGTCTCATTGCCAAAAAGAAACATATTAATTATTTTACCCCCATTTTAGAAGTACTGAATAATACTCACACAGATCTGCAATTTATTATTCTCTTTTCTGTCAAAAGATATCTATTGTAGCATCCTCAGTCTCCAGCTGAGCTTGAGGCCCCTTATGATCAGCCCTCTAGTTCTAGTGTTGATAGATAATATTCTTTTTTTCCATATAATACCAGTGCGACATTTTAAAGGTATTTAGTATATGCCAAAAAAAAAGATATTATCAGCAAAAGCCTCCTTATTTTGCCAAACCTTGAACCTTCCAAAAGTCTTCTAACTATGTTAGCACTACCAGGAGCTGTTGGTAACAGGTCAGACATAGTCTGCAATGAAATGGGCTTTTACTGCAGTGCTGGTTTGTATCCCACTAAGATGGAAGATAGGCAAAGCACACCTCAGAGACTACAGCACAGGCACTTCCCTGAAATGGCAAAGGAAAATCTATGGCCTCCTTTTCACCACCAAAAAAATCAAGTAACCTAAGAAAAGCTTGCTAGATTGTCCACTCATGCCTAAGAATCAGCTTTCTGAATGACATCTATGCTCTAATAAACCACACCAGCCTTAGAATGGAGGGGACATACATAGGATAAATATCTTGTTTTACCCAACAAAATCTTCACAGCTGTATCTTCTTTCTTCCAGAGACACTTAAGCTCTGCCTCTGCAGATGTCTTAGGCACATGTTTCCCTAAGTGTCAGAGGCAGCAAGAACTATTCACAAAAATACCTCTTTCTATTGAAAAACTGAGAATGAGGGAATTGGTTCAGTGTCCTGTTAACATCAGTGTGCCACTGAAAATTTTTCATATAGTCATATTTCTTGGTCAGAAAATAACCACACTTCCTCAAAGGGTACATAAATTTACGTCAGGTATCTTGACAGTTAATGAGTGTAATGCACTGGTTGCAGGAGAGGTTCCCCCTTTAATATACAAGTGAGCAGTAAGTACAACTATTGCAAGGTAATGATAATGCAAAGACAATATACAACATCTCCAGAAAGAGATTCAGCTTTTTAAAATTCAGCCTTGTCACAATGTAACATGCTCTCACATGTTTCAGACATATTACTTGTAATACAGGATAAAATACTCTAAAATTATATTCAGGTGCCTTGATAAGGGCAATTTGTTTACCCATGTCATTCCTAAATTAGACAAATTAGACACAGATAGCACTGGACCAAAAAAAAAAAAAAGGAAAAAATGTGCCACACAAAAAAAAAAGGAAGAAATTTGCCACACTGATTCTTGGCAAAAGTTTACTAAGATTTTTTTTTTTCAGTGGCCTAGTTCAGAAGGTGGGACCAGTTGTCACTGTGTGGGGGTGACCAAAGCTGTGTATTCTACCCCCTCTATTCATTCCCAAGGTCAATGGCCCACTTGCAGCAGCTTCCCAGGGAGTCGTTAGCACCTCCACTCCCAGCCTGAGGGGGCGTAGGTGCTAATGGGCCATCAACAGTCCAAAAATAGCCCATGACTCACAGAGTTAATCACCCATTGTGTGAGTCCCCGCCCCGGGGGAGGGACTGAATGCTCCCTGAAGGTACAAAAAGGGGTAGGTAAGAAGACCAGGGGAACCTTTTCGTTGGACCCAGAGGAGCAGCAGGACCTCGACAGGAGGAGACCACCACTCTGGACCAGCCATCACGTGCACCAACGGGTTTGTCACTTCCTTTTGCTTTGGACTTGGGGAAGCCACACGGGTCTCAGCACAAGGCTAACAAACCCCTTTGGGTTTGTACCCCAGGGCACTGGGTTACACAGCTGGGTTCTGGGAGTTGGAAGCAATTTCCCTTTGGTGTCAGTGTATTTACCATAGTATTATTATTAAATTGTAGCTCTGACTTACAATCTCTCTCTTGTGTTGAGTTCATTTCTCCTGCTGATTTACCTCTAAACCAGCACATTCAGTCTGATTAAACAAAGCAATGAAATACATCCAGTCAGAGACAATATAAGGTACTATCAATGGTGTTGCTGAGAGAGCAGAATGAAGCACATCTGGCAGGAGAGTGATAAGGTCAAGCTCACATTTGTAGAATTCTTCCAGGCAATCTGATGATAAGGTGAACAAAAAAAGTTTTTAATTAAAAATAAAAGCTTTTACTACTAAGCAAATGCCATCTTTTAGGACTAAATTAGTAAGGGAGAAATGGTAGCTTATTATTTAAAAATTTAAGGAGGAATTTCGTTGTCTTAGACCATGACATGATTAATGAATTTTACTTTGGCACTTACTTTATCACAGATTGGGTAAAAAACTTGATCATTTATTTATGCCTGAAGGGCTAAATAATCTTTAACCACAAGAAATAGGAAGTTGCTGTGCACTGCTATGACAATTTCCAAACCCATAAAAACAAACATTAGTTTTGTTTTCTTTTTTTCTTTTTAAAGAATTGTTTTCAAATGGATGTATGAATTACATATATCTTAAGGAAAACAAGAATATGAGGAAAATAATGACACAGACAGTGTCATTGGCAGGTGCTTGCACTGAAATTCAAACTACTACGTGATAAGTAGCACAGGGTAAAAGTGGTGATGTACATCAGAGGTTTCCTATGCAAAGGTTTTAATTATAGACAAGTTTTGTAATGAGGCCATTCCCTAATGGGATGCAAGTGTTAATTGTTGCACTGGAGTAATGGTTCTCCCCTTCTTGGTATTCATGACATGTAGCTGCAGCATTTTGTACTGTCCTTCACTCTTTAAAGTATATATTCAGTAGAAAGTAATATCCTTTAAAAAATTAAAAGCATTTACTCTGTAAGTTATGATTTTTGCTTATTTGAGTAAAGGAAAACACCACTTGTATAATCTGGTGATGTAATACACAGCTATATCACTGCCATGCACATAGTCACTTGCGTTCTTCAAGGCAGCATAAACTCCTTAAGCTAAAACATTAATGGTTTTTGTGTTCTGCTGAAGGATGGTGACCTGAGCATGCTGCATATTTGACCAAGGAAAGTGTTTGACTGTTTTCTGAGAGTTTAATTTCTGCATCCATCCAGGATTTCTGAAGATACCACTCTATCTGCTGGATACAGGCATGAGAGGAAAGCAGTAATGTAGAGGCATAAAAGTAATTGAAGCCACTCTATTGATTACTGGTGAATTTGCTGCTAACTCCACCAAGTGAAAATACCCAAACCCCCCATAAAGCAGCTAGAACTTAGTATTAGATTTCTCTGATGCTTTTGAAAGGTAATCAGTGTCAAGGTGCCACGATGTCTGGCAGCTACCTGACGCCTGGGTGCTGAGGGACTCATGTGGGTTCTGGAAGGGTTTGGCAGCCAGGGTCTCTCTTGCCACCCCCAGCCCAGGAGCAGGACAGCCAGGGCAAGGGGTAGTTGGGCAGCTTCAGCCCCAGTAACCCTATAGTGGATATGTAGGGCCAAAATTAGGCCAGGAAGTGAGAATCCACTTGGTCTATGTGTGCAGCTGAGGTGGGGAAAGGTGCAATTACAGTGCAGCTGGGGCAGGGACTGATGGTCCTGGAGGCTGATACGAGTCCTGCATTGTGGGTAAGCTGTGGGGACCTTCAGGGGTGGGCAGAGCCAGTCAGGGCTGTCAGAGTCTGGAGATGTAGAGATAAGAACTTGTCCTAGTTGTAGCAGCCGGGACCAGTTTATCACTGTGTGAGTGTAACCAAAACTGTGTATTCTACACCCTCGATGTCATTTCTCATGAACTGTAAATAATGGATTATTTGTAGCAGCTGCCCAGGGCACACCTTACACATCAGGCTGCAAGATGGGTGTTAGAGAATCCAGGGAGACAGGAGAGTGTTTCTTTGTTTTCACACCAATGTGTGATAACTTCCCTCTGGAGAGTCATTACCACCTTCACACCCAGCCTGAGGGCCGTTCAGGATTGACACAATAGGCAGATACGACAACTTAATACCATCAAAGATTCCAAAAACATACCATGACTCACATAACTAAATCACCCATTCTGGAACGTCCTGCCCTGGGGGACATACTGGGCATTCCCACATGAACCTGAGCATATATATGTTGCATTTTGGGGACTTCTAGTACCAGTCATTAGATCCAGAGGAGGACCAGAACCTCGAAAGGACTGCGACTACCACTCTCAACCAGACTGTGACCCCATCGTCCTCACCAACAGGTTTTCCTTTTCTTTTACTTTGTACTCAGGGGGACTATGTGATGCCCAGCACAGGGGCTAACAATCACCATTCTGTCCATGCCCCAGGGTGCTTGGTTATGCTTCTGTTTTTTTGTGGGTTTAAACCAATATTTTCTTTAAATCATTGTATTTATTGTAATCTCTGGAGTCAGGTTCATCTCTCCTGCTGGTTTACCTCTAAACCAGCACAGAAGTTTATATATTCTCAGGTTGGGTTAAAGGTTTAGAAGGGAAAAAAAATTAAAAAGTGCATAGGAATTCAGTAAGTGCCCATTGTCAACATTTTAAGGCAATAAGGTGTTGATCATTCTCGTGGTTCAGGGCAAGCATACTTCTCAGATGAGAAAAGCATAGTGCTACAAGTAAACTAATCGTGCTCTTTGTAGATTGGTGATTTTTTGTATTTTGTATGAGATTTTTCAGAGATAAGCTCCTCGTAATTTGTAATTTGGCTGAAGTGGGAGGGTAAAAGACTGACAAAGAGAAAGGCTGTAGCACACGATTAGTGGTCAGATGATCTGTTTTCCATTTTGGGAGACAGTTGCTTGGATTGAGCAAATCAATTGCTAGAAAAGACTAATGTTACTTTTCCTCTATTTAGCTATTTTGTGCTATAGATTTATGGACCCATTTATCTTACTGATTTCAGTGAGACTACTTGCCGTAAATATAAGAACAGGCATAAACTGTTTGCTAGTTTTAAACATTAGATTAAAAGTGAGGTTTGCTGTGTTTTGTGGCAGGGAAATCTTTTTCCTTCTGCTTCACAGAGTTTGTGTGCTTGTGTTTGAACGTATCAGAGCATTCAGGTCTTGCAATGTGAACATTACTGAGCACACATTCTATATTTGAGTTGGTACCACTGTTTGAGTATGAGCGCAATAGCCAAATCCTGGGCAAAGGATGCATTCTCTCTAAGATATATGAGTGGCAAAGAGACAAAGCAGACCTATTACTGATAATTTTGATATTGTTAACTTCATCCCAAAGAATTATGAATTCTTTATCAAATTATGAGAAACTCTATGTCTATGCTTAGCTTCAAAAAACTACTGTCTTGACATGTTTTGCTGTGTGTTGAGACCAATTGCTCTGATGTGTTGCCAGTAACTTCTGTGTGAAAGTGCAGCTATGAATTAATTTATTGTCTAGAGAATTGTGGCAATTTCTTCCCTACACAAGACCATCCAAATTTCTGTGATAAAACTTAAATAACTTAACAGGTAACAAAGGAAACACTGAGTTCTCCCAACTAATCTAACCTAAAATTCTTTACTATCTGTAGCAGTAGAATTAACCTCTTCTAGGATTTTTTTTTTTTTTAATATTGTGCTTTTTGAAGGCAGCACTACAACTCCAAAGGGGTTAAAAAAATTCAGGTGTGATGTGGCTATTTTGCCAATGGCTGGTGCTTGCAACTTTGCTGTTTCCCAGAGGTATGTTCAGGTGGGTTTGCAGCTTCCTCCCTTGCTTCTGAGAAAAGAAAGGACTATAACAGATAAGCATTTAGTTAAACTACAAACTACAGTGGAGTATCTAAAAGCCTTGAGTGGGCTGAGATAGTACAGAAACAGAATTACAGTTGCAAAAAGTCAAGAGACAAAAAAGCAAAAGCAGGGAAAATTACTTAATAAATCAATAGAAAATCTATACTGGGGGCAAGAATTACGGGTAAAGTAGGTTTTAATTGCTTTTCCTCTAAAGAAGAGTAGGAAGAGTGATGAAATTATCAGAATGATTCTAATATAGTAGTGAAGAGTTAGGCAAAAGATGTATTAGAAAGTTGTGATGTATTAGTGAGAGAAATAAGAATAAAAGAAGGTAGGAGAAGTTTAAATGAGATCAAAAAATAGTTTCTTGGGAGACATTACAGGTTTCTTTTTTAAACAATGAAAAGCAAGTGTAAAAGAAATAGAGAGAGATTCAGCATGCAGACCTGGAGAAGAATGAAATCTTAGATGGGTATCATAGTAAACCTTAAGTTGTGCTTCAGTATTGAGAGGGTGGGAAGATGTCTATATAAATTAACTTTGGAGGGTGTGTAGACTTCTTGATACAATACTTTTTCCTGTTAGCCCCAGTTAGTGAACAGAATTTTACCCTAATTGATCCTAACTTTCTGGATATAGTTTGGCACACAGTTTTGAGTGTGAATGGGAGGCTTTCATCCAGTGCTTTCCTGCTTAGCTATTATGGCCTTCCTGGGTGTGCACACTGATGGTATCTGTCCAAAATTCTCTGTGAAGTTCCTATCCTGCCTTACCTTGGTATGTTGGTAGGAACTGCTGGGCCTGCAGTGTGATATATTATAAATAGATTTCAGGAAAGAAGCAGAGGAGGGTAAACCCTTTGTTCTCACTTTTTCCATTCTTCAGCCTTGATTTACAGTGAAGTAACTGAGAGGTACACTTGATGAATTGTACTAAACCAAGCTGTTCATTGTGGAGTCCTTGTGGTTTGGTAGGATTTTTCCTTGTTTGTCTCAGGTTTTCTTGCTTTGAGTTTTTGTTTGCCTTTTTTCCCCAAAATATTCTTTCAGCATTCTGTCCTGTGTTACAAACACCTATTCCTATAGTATTGAGCACAAAAATGAAACTTTTTTTTCCCCGAAGAATTAATTTTCTTCCTCTCAGGCTCTATTTCAGTAATTTTTGTGACAGTTGCATTGCACCTGAGTATGCTTGCAAAGCCCTGCCTCAGGTGGAATTCTGTGCGTAGTCCAGATAAATTATATTCCTTGCATATTGTCTTTTATGGATTTTTTTTTTTAGACCAGCCTTAGAGATGGATTAAGCTCAATTTATGTAATTGGACATTTATTCCTGTATGTAAATTTTTTCTGTCAAGCTTGATCCTAAAAAAGACAAACATGACAAACCTACTGCTTTTCCTTTCTTCCTTTCTTTGCACAGACTTTTTATTTAAACCACTCATGGATCTATTGACTCACGGCCCTGTGACATGACTTCCTGTTCTTACTGTGCTTGTGGCCATAACATCTCCATGGCTTCAACTTCAGAAATGCGACAGGCAGAGCAGTTGTGTTAGAACTTGTACATTTCACTACACTCATTAGCTGTGCAAGTAAACAGATCATAACATGCTGGACAACACAGTGTACACATCTTTAGAAGATTTTGGTTGTAGTTGTTTTTTTTCTTAGGAACTGTTCCCTCAGACAGATATGCCCTCTTATGTGGGTGAACTGGGAAAGGATGTGATGGTGGATAATGTAAGGATAATATAGATTAGGCCTCTAGAACACAGTGCACTACTACTGTGATTGCAGGAAGAGATAATAAAAAGGTTAAGTGATCTAAATTGACTTCCCATTTCTAGTGGAACAAACTTATATCTTGGAATTGGGTTGATTTATTTTTAAATTGATTTCTGCTTACTTGGGTCTTCCTAGACCTGTTTATAGAATGCCCATCTAATACTTGTGTCTCAAAAAATCTCTTTACTGCACTAAACCCCCTAATTTTTGGACCTTTGATTATTTGTATACTTTCTTTTGTTAACTCTCACTCATATCACTTCAAATTAGTGCAAACCAGGCTGTGATTTTCTAGAAGCAAAATGGACTGTGAACATCTCCCAATACCCCTAAAACATTGCAGCAGGTAATGCTATCATGATAGTAATGGAACTTTCTGCCTTCTTATAGCTAATGGTGTTTAGAAAAACATCCAGTATATTTATTAATACAAAATTAACAGGAGCTGACCAAAGGGAACAGTTTCCCAGGAACCACACGCACACAATGTGGAGGGTAAGCCAAAAAGCCTTTATTTCCTGGTTCGAGGAAGTCTTAAGGCCTCAGATAAAGGAGTGGCTTGGAAGGGAGTGTAAACTTGGTAAGGATTGGGTAATACATCGGTCAGTAACAGTTAACATCCAATGAGAAAACATCTGAGGCAGGGTTTGAGAACTAGGCAATGATAGGCTCAAGGGGCGGAGACAGGCAGCCCAGAGGACCAATAGAGTCTTAGGGACCCAGGCTGGACAGGCAGAAGGGAGAGACTTAGGGAATGGGAGGAACCACAGGGGGATAAGAGAAGATCCTTGGGCGGTTGCATACTGCCGGTCCTGATGGGGAATGGCTGCCTCCTTGTGCCACTCCAGGAGTGGTGGGGTCTGCTGCAGCAGGGAAGGGGTAGGGCACGGGGTCTCCCCAGACCTGGGGGAACTGTCATGGTACCTCGGCTGCATGGACCATTAGGAAAAACCTCGGGGAAAAACATGTGAAGAGGGGGAAGGAACATGGGGAGTTGAGAGACTTCAGGTCCTTGGGGGTTGCATCTTAGTGTATCCCAACACAAAATACTCTAAAAATTACTTCCAAATCATGTTAAAATTGATTTCTGACCTGTGTCTTTTTTATAACCAAATTGATCACTGTTTATTTGCCTCTTACTAGCAGTCTTTTAACAAGAGACTGCTGGTCTCTTGGGTAGGTGATGACTTGTGTAACCATGAAGGTTCTAGAAGTTAGCAGAAAGTTGCAGTGACTGTTGCAACCTCTTTTCCTTACTGCCCTTGAACCACTTTACTGGTGTACAAGCTGCCATCACATCGTGCTCCATTGAGAACTGTAAAGAATAATACTTGTCTTTAAAAGAAATTTCAGCTTGTAAAGGAAAATATACCATATATCTGTAATTTATCTGTTATTTTGTGTAAACTCAAAATATCACAACAGTTTAACCTAAGGTTTTTTTAGATCTAAGTTGCGATGGATGTAGACAACTTACAGCCTCTAGGCACAGCGTTTCTTCCTTGTTTTTATGTTCCACTACATGTTACTCTGTCACAGTATGAAGATGCAGCATTTTCCCAAAGCAAAAGTTTACAGCTTGTTAGATACAGACTGATAGATATTGATTATTTGCTTTGAGGTTTGTTGGTTTGGGGTTTTTTTTAACAGTTTAATTTCTTCAGTGAGAAAAATATATGCCTGCACGTGAATTAAGATTGAATCATCATTAAAAACAAAATATATCAGAAAAACACATCATAATTGCTTCCTTTTCATCACAATATTGTACCAGCTTGCCTTGTCTTTCCAGCCAACCTCCTCACACCATCCAGAACTGCCAAAACATCTGAGATAATACACATTCACTTACAGTATTATAAAGATGAACCATCTGTGCTAAGCTTTCCAGTGTTGCATGAGAATGAAAATAGGAATATGGAAAATCCCAGATCGGTTGTTATAAGTCCCAACATTACATCCATAAATTAAGTCAGTCCCTAGTATGGCTAAATAGCCATCACAGATTTTACCACCTACAATTAAAACCAAAATTGGAAAGACTATGTCAGATCTGCTGTGGATTCCACTGAGAGCAAAGCAAATTGCTTCAGTGCATTCAACAACCGGTGGTAATTTTATCAAAGCTCTGCTTTTCAAATGGAACCCAACTCAATCCACATTTAAGGAGTCTAGAAGTAGTCTTTCTTTCTATTATGCTTTATTCCACAGTCATGGAAAGGATAATGAACACTCTTAACTGTTAATACTTATTCACAGTACATCTTTTCCATCTTCCACTTAACTTCAGTGGATCCATGTTTATACAGGTATATGTGGTAGAACAGAAGGATTTTTGATTTAAGAGAGGGGCTTTTTGGAATTGCAGGCAGTTTTTAAGGCTTAGTGACAAGTATTAAATTAATTCTGTGGCAAAAGCCAACAGCTAGCAAAAACAAAGAAAAATAAGAAGGTTTTTTGAGTCAGTTTGCCCATGAAAATAGTATGTTAAGAGATAAGTTTTCTTACAGCAAAATAAACATCTGCCTTAAAAGTGTCATCTAATTAAGAGCTGTTATGAAGGTTATAGACACTGTGATTCAACCTATAAGATTAGGCTATGAATGTGAATTAGGGAGATAGATTGTGTAATTTGAAGTTAGAGCTAAGCTTTATTTTTTTACCTGTTTTTCTTTTCTCGATGGAGTGATTTTAATAAACTGTCTTTGTGTGTGACGCCTGTGAGCTGTGCCCTCCTTAATCTTCTCTCACCATTTACTGCTGAACTCTCACATTTGTCCTCTGACAGATTTAACCTGTTCCTTATACTGCAATGTGTCTGAGGTTCCTCTCACGCTGATAGGAACAAAGGTGTGTGCAGAAAATGAGGAGCTGTATACTCCGCAGTTGGTGCTTTATATTCATTAATAGCTTATAAATAGGTCTGCTTCTCAGTGCAACTCTTGCCTAAGAGCTTTATGTGCACATATTTTGAGCTAGGTATGCTATATTTGCTGAGCTAAAATAAATTTAGTAGTATGCAAGAGTTAACATACTATGCTAAATTAAGTCTATTTTTTTATGTTCACTAGAATGATTTTTACTTTTTGTGAAAGATAATAAACATCCTCCAGTCGTGCAGCAGCATGGCCTAGTTAGTTATTATGCCTAGTTAGTTATTATCCTAATGATGTTTCTGATGACTTAAATAGAAATTCACTGCTTACAAAATGTTCACCAGAGATACAAAAGAATTTCTGTTCTATGCATACTGTTTATGTAAAACAACAACAACGACGACAAAAAACTACAACAAATAAAACAGGAAAAAAGTGGAGCAGGAAGGCAGAAGGACAATCTGGACAGAGTGCTGCTAGAAAGAATGTTGTCCCATGAAAAAGAAGTTGTGGATTTGTTTTTGTTGATTCATCTTCCAGTCAGAAAACAACCTCTTCTTCTGTGATCCAACTTGGTGCTTGTTCACTTGGTGTGTGATTTCATATGTTAGCAAAGAGAGGATGATGAGATGCCACAGACAGTAGATTGATCCCTTTCTGTCTGGGTAAGAGGATTCTAGATCTAATTGGGAGCAGGATTGTCCATCCCCAACTCTGTCTGAGCCACAAGATAATCAGCAGAATTTCCATCTTCTCACTCTATTCTTCAGCACAGCTGCTGCAGCAACTCTGGGGAGTACCAAAGTTCTTTGCCTTTGGTCACGTTGCAGGGAAGGTGGTTGTCAACAGCTTCACACTATCCTGTGATACCCCCTGTGAATAGGAAAGTGTCCCAGGTTCTTGTTCCCAGCCTGTCTCAAGGCAAGTCTTTCCTCCAATCTCATATGTGATTTAAGTGTGCAGGGTGGAGAGGTCTGTTTTGTGCCCTAATCAGATGATCAGAATGGTGTTGTGTGCTGATACAGTCCCACCAACGTCAAACTGGATCTGTCAGGCTGCCTTGAAAGGATTACAGTTTTGCAGTTCAGTAGAGGCCTTCTGCTCCTTGGACACCACATTTCAAAACAAATTTAGTCCTTCTCTTTCCCTGTTGTTTGTTTTGTTTTGTTGACTACGGCCATGCCACCCTGATGCCCAAACCGTCAGATCTCAGAAGCTAAGCAGGGTCAGCCCCGGTTCGTACTTGGATGGGAGACCTCCTGGGAATACCGGTGATTGTAGGTTCTAGTCCTGAGGACTTCACAGTCACCGTCCAAGCTCGCTCGTCCATGGCAGATGAACCTTAGGAGCAAAGGGGGGGGGCAGTTTTGTGCATGCTGAGCCTCACCTAAAAAATCCACTGTGTGCTCTTGAAAGACACACCCATGTGGGTAGAGTCCTTCCCAAATCTTTATTTGTGAAGCCTAGCCATGAAGGAATGAATTTTTGTGTTATGCCTACCCTTCTAGTAAATATTTTTGTAACAGGCACACCCATGAGCTGCTGAATTAAGAAGCTTTCAAAATGGACAGTGAACCTAAATGTAAAGGTATTTTGAAAGGTGATTGAATCAGGTGTGACCCTGAGACTTTCAGAGGCACAAATCAATATGCAATGGTTAATACTAGACTCTGAATCTGCATGCAAATCAAACATTGATAGTTCAGGATAATCAATCACACTTAGTACATCTAGATGTGTATTCTTTGCTGAAACAAGGTCAGCTGCTGAATCAAAGCTCCAGTGTTGTAAAATTCACACATGGTATGGAGTAATAGTAAATGCTGAGCTGGTTGCAAAGTTACTGCTTATTTAATGATGAGTTTAGGGAGGTGGAAACTGATGCTCCATAAAATCAAAGCAGGTCTTTTTAGGACTAATAAAGTAGTCCTAAACCAATGAGTGAGAACTGTTAGAGTTATAATTTGTCCTACTTTTTTATTAGGAAGTATTTTGTTTTGCTTGCATATTCCTACTTAAAATTGATAATTTATTTTTTTCTGTTAACATAAAAATATTTTAAACTCTCTTTATTACTATGCTGCTCCTGTTCAATGATCTTCTTAAGATACTAGGACTTTATTGTCATCTGCATATGAAATACAGGATATCTTACTAGTAACATCCAAAACAGAAAGCATTTTTGGAAGATTTTACATAGTAACTATGATTAGGTTACAGGCGTTTAACCCTCTTGTGCTAATTTGGGCTGGGATACAGTCAATTTTCTTTAATTCAGATTGAATTCAGGAGCATCACACTATTTTCTCTTTAGGTAGAGAGATCCATAAAGACAAATCAGTGTCTTTCCATATATGAAGGTTGATTGTTTTTTGGGGTTGTTTGTTGTTTGTTTTTATTAAGTGGTTTTGGTCTAGTCGACAAAAGTGAATTCTCCAAGAATACCGGAAGGGAAAACTTGTCTTCATATTAATTCACAGTGCATATTGACAGGACTGTGTCTTCAAATGGATTTCTAGTTTTCATATTTGTGTGAACTCTTTTTAAAAACCCTAATTTTGAAACCATCTTGTATTTATTTTTTACTTATTTAACTCAATATTTTCCTTTCTTTTGTTTAAAAGTATTTGTTGACTGTATTATTTAGTATTATTTGGTCCCACATGCTGCATGCGCTGACCATACAAACTGCTGTCAGGTTTGCTTTTTTATTCCCTCAGCTGAGAAGTAGTTCATCAGAAATAAAGATTTCAGAAACTGTGTTTGCATATATATATATATATATATACACATACACATGTACATGTGTGTGTACGGATGTACATATGTATGGGTATAGCTTTCTATATATACAATTACATAATTCTTTCGTTTGTTCTCACTTAAAACTCCTGATCAGTCACATCACAGAGATCACGCAGCAACAATTTGACACAGTCTGTTTACTGGCTACTGAAGAACCTGTATAAAGATTAATTTGCAATATGAGAAAGATTTAATGAAAATTAAATCTGAATGGGGAAGTTTTTCTCCCTAAGTTTGGTTTAAGTTCATTCTAGGATATTTAATATATAGACTGAAATTCAGTGCAAGTGCTATCTGCAGATTTTCTATTTCATTTTCCTAGTGGCATATTTGAATGTTATTGAAATAAAAGAATGCAGAAGGGAGCTTTTGTGTGTCTTGCTCTACACTTTTTTTAACAGGCTAATTTAGTCAATGGTTACTTTCACAAGAAAAAGTACTACAATGTATGTTATAAGGGAAAAGCATACATATGTTACTCTAAACCAATTTTCTCCAGCTATGTGGCTTAAAGTTCTTCATCAATCAGCTCTCTACTCGTAGAACTTGGTGGCTAATTTGTAATGAATGATTTATTTGATGAATTTTTAACCTTTTGTCTTTTTAATTGATCAGGGGTACAGTATAGAACATTTAATTATTGCTAAAAAAAATTAGATTAATAGTTTTTGTTAATAAACCTTGCACTGAAAGAATATTCAAACAGCTTAGACTTAGAGGTATTTGATGAGCTGGGCTGGATACTGCAAAGGACAAGAGTGGAGTGGTTTTGGTTCTTTGGGTTTTGATTAGGTTTTTTTGGTTTATTTGTTTTTTCATTTTTTCTTTAATTAGAAATAACAGCTTTTCATTGAAAAAAACTAAACACAGATTATTTTAAATATCTCTTTACAAATGATTTTTGTATTTTAAAACAAGCTTCGTTTTAACTACTTCATTTCTTGTGCTGAGAACTACCTACAAGTACTTGTTATATGGTGGATATTTTTTTTTAATTCCTAAATGCTTGGTTTTCAAATCCTAACAGAATATGTATGTTACTTTATGCTGTAGTTTCTACTTTTGGGCCTTGCCTTTTCTTCTTTCCTCTACCTGCAGTTCGTTTCAACTAAACAGATTCTTTTTCACGTTAAACCTAATCTATATAATACATCCAATTCTGCCTTGTAATCAACTATAGCTAAATTCCAGTTGAAGTCTCTGTTGTTACTGTGTAATGAAAAGTAATATACTACTGAAATTTCTACCATTTACTTGTATATTATGTCTTCAGACTAAAATCACATTGTTATTTTGCCTCTGGCATTCAGAATCCCTTTTCTGTATTCTTAATCTGTTTCATTTATTTATGTTTAATAGTGGTATGGCAGATATGCATGTTGAGGTCATGCCTACGCAGCACAACAGACACTCATGTTACATTTGAATGAAGCTTGATTTGTCAGAAGCCTTAGATTTACTATGTCCACAGGCAGAAGTGATAGAGGTGATGAAAATGTGATACCACAGTGTTTAGATTTCAAAATACCCAGCTTGAAAACTGTCTGGAATCTGTCTTACAGCAGGCAAGGAGGCGGCTATGAAAAAGTGTTTGTCTTCTCCATGCCTACTTGCAGTTCCACAGGAGCTGAAGTGAATTATTTGACACAGTAACCTTGAGTTACTTGTAAGATTTTATTGACAGCTGCAGGCCTTTGCCAAATCTCTCTTTATTTTTACACAACTTCTGGCTGTCCTTGTTAGGATACATTAGTGTCAAACTAAGGAATGCTGATTAGGGAAGACAACTCCTGTACCATAGCTTGCTATCTCAGTCCCATTTAAATGAGGGCATAATGTATTTTGGCTCTGTGGAGATAATATAATTTTAGATGTCTTCTCCCTTCCTTCCCTCTTCCCCCACCCCCTTCTTTGATAAGCAGTAGTTTGGTGAAAATTAAATACCTGCCAAGGCTGCAAATAAATAACTCTGCACAACCAGGCTTGGACTCAAAGCAGGACAGCAGAGAAATAGACTTCTTTTAGAAGGATGCAGTGACTGAAGCTCAGACCTCCGTGAATAATTCTTAAAGGAGATGGAATAAAAGCTTGTATCTGAGTAAAGGCCTAAGGCTGAAGGTCAGGAGAAAGGTACCTGAAACACTTCCACAGAAGAGTCTGCAAGTCATCTGACCTTAGATTTTACTCAGGGCTCAGTAATTGCTCTTTACTTTTGAACATTGCTACAACTGTTCTGCAAACCTCATCTGTTGTGGTTTTGTGCATTCATATACATGTATCTACACACATACACGTACATAGATTTGTTAGCCAGTGCCCCTAATCATAGGATGGAAATATATTTGGGATGCAGTGCTCCAGATCCAGCCTCACCAGTGCTGAGCAACTGAATGAAAAAATAATCTGCTGATTTTCTTACTTCTGAAGAATCAAAAGATATCTGAAATATTATGAAGATTAAACCTTTACTCAGACATGACAGAACTAAAGGATAAAATTTTCAGGAGGTTTGGTTTATTTTCCTTTTCATGAATAAAAAATACATTATTTTGATACAATTACAAGAAGCCAGTGCAAATTGTTTAAATTAGAAGAAACTTTCATGTTGTTTTAAAACAAAACTAGAGATGACATAGGCATCAAAAAATGTTATACTTCTGCTTTTGAAAATCCAGAACTTTAGTGTTAATAGAGCTATTGTAACATTCATCAGAAAATTAAATGGGGGAACAAGACAATAAGAAAGGATTGCACTAACTCAAAGGCAAACTGAATAGTCACCTTCCAAATTATTCTGTGCCATTGACATCTCAGCGCTGAGCTTCTCAGAATAATGTAGGCAGAGCTTTTCAGGATCATCTGTTGTAGATGGGATGATTTATTGCAACAGTGTTTCAGCAGATAATACAGACAACTCAAGGAAACTACTTCAGTGATCATGGCTTTAGTCCTGCTACTGTCTACTTCGATTCTGACAGAGGTGAGCTGCAAATGCGTTTGCTACTCTTGTAATTTTTTTGTTAAGTGTCAAAATATAAAAACATCTGCACGTACTTTGAAATATATGCTAGATCTCCTTCTTTGATAATTTAATATTTAGAACTCCAAAGTGGCCACTCTCTACAAGTTGAAGAATAAATTTCAAACTGACTGTGCATTATATCTGTCAATCTTCATTGGCATGAAAAACAGAAATAAGTTTGGGAATTTCCTGACAGGATTCAGCTTTCTTTTTCATTAAAAAATGGGATGTAAATTAATTAAGAAGAATTCTTGTCTTTAAGATGATAGTTTCAGACTTGTTGTTTTAATTTAGTAGTTAACGTTTTTGTAGGAATCGAGAAGAGCTCTTGCTATTGTCATATGCCTCTGTTTTGTTAATGCATGGAGGTTTAGTAATATCTGTATTACAGAACCCCATTGTGTTAGACACTGTTTACACATTCCTCAAAAGAGGAAAAAAGTCCTCTTATTAAGAGCTCCAGTTTCCACAAGAAGAAATTGTGTGGGTTTTTTATATGTCTTCATTCATTATTATTCATTGGGATTCAAGTTCAAAACTCTGTAAACTGTCTACTTCTTAATTTTTGAATTGCACATGATTTTAGATGAGAAGTAATTATTTTTTTTTTAATCCTTAAAGAAGTTGGTAATAAAAATCCTGATACTTGTAGGGCGTGGCATCCCAGTAGCAATTTTATTAAAAACTATGGTAATTCCACAATGGTAAAAGGTACTGTTGCTGTCATGATATATCCTGATAAATATATATATAGTTAACTTCTGGCATTACAGTAAATACACTTCTTCAGACCTGGCATTAAGGAGAGAGTTTGTCTCAATTGTTGATTTTCTGATCATTTTCCTCTTAAAACTCTAATTTGTGCAAATTTCTGCTAAAATGATTTAAAAAAAAATCTGTTATTTTCAAGTTGCATTTTCAGTCTTTTTTTTTTCTTTCTTTGTAAGACACAAATGGAAAAAAAAATATATATAATCCTAGTTCCTGCAGGTCATATGCTAAAATACGGCTAAGAATATTCTTACAGCTTTTCCTATGTTGAAATGTTTCTATTTTACCTACTATATAGATAATGAATAGAATGTAATATAAAAACCTATTGGAAACTCAAGTTTACATGCAGTGGTGTCAGTGATATGTTTTGGTGTGATGTCCAGTAGGATTTTAGCACTTGTACTAGTAAACAAAGCAAGGAGGTATGGATATCCAGAAGGCTATTGATCAGCCCTTGTCCTCATATACTAACTGTAAAATAAAAGTATTACAAGTGCGAAAGCATTTTATAACTTTCAGCATCAGGGCTGTGATAAATACTGAGTGAATTGTAATTTTCTCCCCCTGCACAACACTTTAATTAAAAAGAGGTATTTGTATAGTTCTGAAGTTCTTCAAAGTTTTGGTAACTTTGAGCTGACTTTCATCTCTGTTCAAGTAAGTTCACCATGGTAATAACGTTTTATAGTCTTTCCAAGTTTTCATTTTCACCTGTTTTATGAACACCTTCATAACAACGTAAAGGGCTCTTTTTCTATGCCAAAATGCTAATCAAATAACTCTTCTATTACTAATAAAAAGTGTAGAACTTTTTTCCCCTTTAACTGAAGCTTATGTGTACAGGCATAACAAATGTACTGGTGAGACTGTCTGGAAAAAAAGGATAGAGTTTGCAAATCTTTCTACTAGCTTGTTAATTCAATATTTCAAAGAATATGAAATCCATGCAGCAAAGTGTGTAGCATTTGAGTTTAAACATGTGCTTATGCTTCTTTCTATTCTGCACAGTACTAAAATAACAAATTTTAAATTAAATATATATTTAAGAGTTTAAATAAGAAATCACTGTTGCCATTAGAGTTACTGTTTTGACAGGCAGGCTCTACCGATTAAACACATTGCTGAATTACAGTCTTAAGCATCTGACTAATTTAGGCGGTAAATCCTATTGAAGGAAATGAGTCTTATCCTGATTAAGTCTCTTACTGAACTGTATGAAAGCAAGAGACTGATAATCCCGAGTAACCTTAAAGTCTGGCAAGCAGGCACTGAAATGAGTTCAGACAGTGAAATATGAATTATAGTTCCCCAGCTAGCCATGTCTAGGAGCACAAATTTCAAATGGTGCCAATCTCTTTATTGAACAGATGAATCATGCTGCAGAACAGCTGGAGAATAAATCTATTAAAGTAGGTGGCTAGGTGTAATCCAAAAGAGCAGGGTGTAAATGCTGTAGGTATGGGCACTGGGCTGTGGTGGGTCCCAGTGGGTTTCTGGGCTGCCCTTGGGCTGAGCAGGTACGTGCTGGGTTCTCTCACAGCGCCCATTGCCCAGCCTATCTGAGCTGCAACTCTGAGAATGCTACTGGTAAGGGCACTGGTAGGTCGTGGGGTATTGTGGGGCTGTGGGGAAGTGTTCACCCCTTCTCAGGCAGCAGAGAGAAGGGAGCAGGCCACAGTGTGCAAATGAATGCAAAGAAATCTGAACTGGGACTGGCAAGGAAAGGAACCCACCGTCAGTATCCCAACCCTCTCAGATAGAGCTGAGGACACTGATGAGTGACATTCCCCACCTCTCTTCTTGGGGCATGCCATCAGACAAAGACAAGTTTTGGGAACATAAGGTAGACAGGAGGGAGCAGGAAGTTCATTTTTAATATAGTCACAGGAGCCAAGGTAATAGCCTGAAGTTATGTCGGGCGGGGTGTGTGTGTGTGTGTCTCTGTGTGTGCGTGTGTGTGTTAGGTTTGATATTAGAAAAATGCTTTTCAGTCAAAGGGTGGTTGGGCAGTGGAACTGGCACCCCAGGGAAGTGGTCAGAGCACCAAGCCTGACAGAGTTCAAGAATTGTTTAAATCATACCCTCTGGCACGTGGTGTGATTCTTGGGGTTGCCCGGTGCAGGCCCAGCAGTTGGACTTTGATGACCCTTGTGGGTCTCTTCCAACTCATCATATTTTCTGATTCTGTGATAAATATACATGTAACAATTTTAATAATTGTGAATTTCTGTATTAGATTATTTGGATCAATAGAATGCCAAAACATTACCTAGACTGGTAATAAATTCTCAGCTCCACATATGTGGTGTGCTCATTTTCAAGTGTGAAATTTTAAGTGTGACATTCCCTCTCAGCAGGAGTTGGTAATGCAAACTTAATTTTTTTTGCAGTTATGCCTGAAATGCAACTTATTCCCAACTCACAAGGCAAGTGGGAAGAAACTTTTTAAATTCAGTTTAAAGAAGTTAAAACTGGGAAGGTTGTGCCTTTGCCTCATATGTTGTCCTTTTGTTTGTTTGTTTTTAAATTTGCTAAGGAAGACTACATTTCAGCTGAAGTCTATCAGGTGTCTAACTACCATCTAAAATAACAATTTCATTGATGTTTTGTTGTCTGTTGGAATTCCTAGGAAACTTAAAATCCAATTATAAGATACAGAGTTTTAGCAGCTGTTGCTCTTGTTCTGTTATCAGAATGACACTGACTGCTGCAATGTTGGGTTAAATTTTTTTGGTTTGTTTCATATAGTTTTTTGGGGGGGATTTTTTTTTGTTTGTTTTAGTGTAGAGTTTGGTTTGGGGTTTGTTTGTTTGTTTAAATAATGAAACCACAACTGGTTTTTGAGTGGGTATGATTTAGTTGGTCTTTGTAAAGTATCCATGGATGCTGTTCTGAGACCAATTTCACTTAAATGATCTCGTTTGAGAGTTTTCAACACTTTCATAACTTGTCTTGCCTCCCCAAAAGACAAGAAGCAGTGTCTTTTGGTCATGGAGATTATTTAACCTAGATCTTTTAAACAATCTACATGATAGTTCAGCCCCAAAAGGAGTTCGGCTGTTAGGACCATTCTATATTAAAAGGCAAAAAGAACTGTGGTCTTTTTCTCTTTTTTTGTCTTTGATTTTTCTTTTTGTTTTGGGGTTTTTTTACTCTGTATTTATTTTTCTTTCTGTAATGTGGAGTATATGGAAATACCTAAAAACTTTTTAAAATGTCCCTTAAGATTTCTTTCGTTCTGTCAAGAGAAGCAAAAGTCTGATCATCAGGACTCATTTGCTTTGGTAGAGAACACCTTCTATCCAATTTCCCTGCCTCCGTGTGTGATGCTTAATTGAACATCTGGAAGGACAGCATGTTCTTTCTTCCAGGTTCAGGTTGAGAACTCTTATCTTACTCCCAACAGAAAACTTGAGTTTCAAGTCTGTATATGTGTGCATGAATTCTCTTCCATTCCCCTGACAACTGATTGTACCTGTGTTCTAGTTTTGATTAATTCCATGCTTCCCATCAGGCAAATTTAAAAGAGTAGGCTTGTTTCTATTTGAAGTTCTGTATGGGTAATATGAGACAGGAAGGGAAAATGTACATAGAGGCAAGAAACAGAGAAAAAAAATGTTTTCAAAGTTTGAGGGACAGTTATGGAAGAATGTAATGGTAAAAGCTTATTTGTGTGTGCTCCAAATAAGGCTCTTGGGTTAAAAGAAATATCCAAACCATTCAGGCCTGCAAGTTCATTTTATAAGCTTGTTTTGGAATTTTATCATGGCTTAATGCTTTAACATTTCATTTTATTTATTGTACTAGACTGTAGAGATGGTTTAGGATTTGTTTCATTTTTGGAATGACTGAGTACACCTGGAAGACGTGAGGAAAGTATTGGTTCCAAATTAGAGAATGTGGTTTTATGGGTGGGTTTTTGTGTTGTTTTTTTTTTCTATCATAACTGCATAATACAAGAAGCTCAAGGTTAACTGAACTTATGTAAAATAAAAACAAATATATCAGAAACTTCTCAGGTCAGAGGTCAATATATCAGTTCAGTAGTTTGCCTTTTTTCAAAAAATGAAATTGGGACATGTTGATATTCTTGTTTCCCACCTTATAACTGGTTCTATGGAAAAAGAAAACAAAACTTCCTGAACTCAGCTGTTATTGGAGGCTTGCACTTTGTCTCACTCTGCCCTGTTTTCTTCTCTGACGAAATCAAATACTATTTCCTAATTATGACAGAAAGTGAACAGCTGAGCTACTACAGGCTTTTTCTCGTGTTGGATTTAGTAAACAAGGTACTCAATGATAGCAGCAGATGTCTCTGATTTGAGCCTTTTACCTCTTTCCATGGAGCAAATGTTGGGGATGATCAAAACCTGGAGACAAGCCCACAGATACCAGGAGTGATGCATTAGGATGGCCAGCAGCCCTAGGAATTCAGCCATTAGTCCCAGCAGCTTAATTTTCTAATCAGCCATGCTGATCACACATGCTTTTTTTTTTTCTTTTTAATAGCATATTTTGCCATTTTCTCTCCTGGTCTGCTGCTCTCCCCTCTCCATTTCTTCATTTATGTTTGAAGACATCATTCCTTTGCTCCCAAAGGATTTGTTGTCTTTTCTGGAGACATGAGCAGTGGGATTGAAAACGCCTTGAGTTAGCAAATGGCACCAGGTTAAGTGGCATATGATTACTCTAGAAGGAAGGGATTCCATCCAGACGGATTTTAACAGGCTGGAGAATTGGGCCGAGGTGAATGCCATGAGATCCAACAAGGGCAAGTGCAACGTGGTGCATGTGAGTTGGGACAATCTCCAGACAGAGACTGGGAGATGCGTGGATTGAGCACAGCCCTGTGGAGAAGGACTTGGGCACACTGGTGGAACTAAGAGCTGGCTACCACAGCCCCACAGGTGGTGCTGGCAGGGGTGGGGATGTGTTTCCTAGGACTGATTTACTGCAATGATTGAGGCTACCACTGAATGATTGTACAGAGTGATCTTCAACAGAGACTAAAGGCTTTTTCCTTCTAGTAGAGCCTTCAGGAAATGTGACAATATATATGTCTCAGTATCCACTGATTACAAATTAATAGACAGGGTAAGTATACTAAGTTCTGGCAAGGCAAATCCTGTATGTTAAATAGCACAAAGAATCAGCTGCAGGGCCTTGGCTTTGTTGCAAACTCACACTGATTGCAGGAAGTTAACTGCTGATCTTCTGCTGGGATATATGGAATAGGAGACTCAATTACAAAAAGTGCTAAGTACCGTTTTGCACTAAATTTCCATTTGCTTATTGACATTTGACTGGATAAAATTAAAAATCTTGTTCCAGGTTATTGTTCTTAAGAGTATAATAGCCATTCCTCCAATTTGGTGTGCCTCTAGAGGAATGATAAATATACCACAGAAAGCTCATGTGGGACACACTGCTACATTTACAACACACTATAAAGATATCTATGCTCATTTGAATATTGCTTCTAATCTGTAACTTCTTTGGCTTCTCTCTGTTATTCTATGATTTCAGCAATGGGTTTGGGGTTTTTTTGTTTGTTTGTTTGTTTGTTGGGGCATTACGTTGATTTTTAGATTTTTGGGGGTTTTTTGTTTCTTTTTATATTTTTATTATTTTTTCCTTATCATGAGACTTTTGAATCACCAGATTTCCCATTGAAACTTACCTGTCACCTTGAAGGATGTTCAGATATTTCATTTCTTTCACATTCATATACTTCTGTGTCTCTTTGGTGGGTATATGCTGGGCAAAATGAGAGTGTATTACTGCTTCAAAGTGGAAGAATATAGAAAACACAACTTTTTTTCTTTATGAATATTGAAATGTGCTTTGGTCCTCTTCCACTTTGTGTGCTCCTTATTGACTTCTTAACATTACTGCAGACACCTTTCAGTAGACCATGTTACTCAGAGCTCCATCTAACCTGGCCTTGAACACTTACAGGGATGGGGCAGCCACAGCTTCTCTGGGAAATCTGTGCCAGTGTCTCACCACCCACACAGTAAAGGGTGTTTTCCTAATATCTAACCGAAATCCACCGTCTTTCAGTTTGAAGCTATTCCCCCTTGTCCTGTCACTACATGTCCTTTTAAATAGTCTCTCTCCATCTTTCCTGTAGGCTCCCTTCAGGTACTGGAAGGCCACAATTGGGTCACCCCAAAGCCTTCTCTTTTCCAGGCTGAACAACCCCAATTCTCTCAGCCTTTTCTCATAGCAGAGGTGCTCCGTCCCTCTAATCACCTTGGTGCCTGCTCTGGACTCGCTCCAACAGGCCCGTGTCCTTCCTTTGCTGGGACCCCAGAGCTGGAGGCAGCACTGCAGGTGGGGTCTCACCAGAGCGGAGTAGAGGGGCAGAATCTCTTCCCTCCCTTTCTGCCCACACTGCTTTGTGTGGGCTCCAGGACACAGCTGGTTCCAGGGCTGCAATGTGTCAGAGGGATGAGATGAAATACCTACCTGGCCTATTGTGCAGCTGTAATGTGTTCTTCAGCTATGTAGCCCCTATATTACTGATATTTTTTGCCCTCCAGACAGCAGGTTAATCTGGAAAGGATTAGCTACTTTCATGGAGGTTTTTTTTAAAAAGGTGCTGTTCTGAAGAAGCTCAGGTTTGAGATGGAAATACATTTTCCCTCTGACATTATTAGACTACTGAGGATAAATGCTGACCTAATTAGTGCTGTGAGGTTTTCCAATACACTCTTTACAGAAAGGGACAGGTAGTGCCAACTCTTTAGGCATTGAGTGGATGGTGTGTGGCATGTAATTTAAAAGGTTTCCCTCTTTCCTCTTGAATTGGTTTGAGTCTCTCCAGAGATTGACCATATAGGTTAAATTCACTCTGGCATTACTACATTTTGGGAAGTAATGGGGAATGTGGTTGGGAAGTGTGATATCATTGGCAGTGATTAATGTGTTCTCATGACTTTCTTCATTATTCTGTCTGATGTTGAAGTTAAAAAAGTAAAATAGTGTTTGAGTGGCTCTTTGGAACAATCATCTGGACAAAAGGGGAGTATATAAACAGCAATTCACAGGCCTGCCTAAGTGAAGGAAAGGAACAGATATTTGTTTTTCTTTGCCACAATATGAACTGTGCATATGTACAAATGTGGTCTTGTCTCACATGTGTGAGGTTTGAAAATTGTGTCTGTAGATGAAGTTTCTGTGAACAAAAAAAGTCACTTAATGGTGTCTCAGGTATTCCTCTGAAAATTTTGCGGTTTGATATAGTTATCGCCAACTTGTAAAGCTATTTCTCAGGAAAAAACACAAACTGTTAATATTTTAAANATTTTGATTGTATGAAGTATTTTGTGGAGATACTGACATCTGAAAGGATGTGTGGGTTTTGAAGATTGGACTTAGTGATAACATTATTCAAAGAGATTTGCAAGTTTATTTGCCCAAACGTAGTTTTAATGAATTCTATTTGATCAATTTTCGTTCTAATTCCATATGCTATGAGAGGGGACACACATACACACATATGTTGTGCCTGTCTGTAATTGCCCAACCTTATCCCAGCATGGAAGGATTTAGGGATGAGTTGGCAATACTGTGAAGGACTGAGGGAAGCATTGATATGAACCGACAGGAACAGTCTTGATTAGTTTTGTAGTGTACAAATGTCCTGAATTATTAATGTTTGCTAGGGCAAGTAGGTGGAGCTACTTAGTAGGTAGTCTTTTGAATACTTCTTATGGCATCTGTGTCATGGTGTGATCATTTTGCCTAAAAAGAGGATGAGAAGAGCGCTAGAAACAATATTCTCTTAATCTTGACTATTTCTGTTGGACCTCTTACGAAAATATTTTTTTTATTCCAACATTGTGACTTCCATTAGTCACAGGTACAATGATGAATAAGTTTAAAAATGAATCAATTTCATAAATCCATGGCATGTAATGAAAAGAGCTTTTTGTGCTGTATGCGTAACAAAAATTGATGTTGGGAATATGACTCTATGGAAATGAATCACTCAGGAAATGTTGTAAAGGATGAAGGTCTTTCTGGAACTTTCAAATGTAATATTGAAGTCCAAAGAAAGCTGAAAGATGGTGAAAATGTACCATTTTCAAGAGAAAATGAACTAGATCATCTTTTAACTCAGGCATGTATGAAAAGGAAAAAACAGAAACTGCGGATAAAATAATAATGTTAACATAAAAATGCCCAATAGTAAAACTTTACTTAACAGTAAAACTTCTTCTGAAACCATAGGTTAAAATAATTTTCAGGAAAATGAATGCTTTCTCACATATTTTGGAGGTTGTTTTTTCTTTTAAAGACAAAATAAAGGTTTCTATAATTCCTCTGTTTTGTGAGGGAAAATTGCCCTCTTTCAGATACCTTCACAACTGTGTGCTGCAATATAAGATACTGGTCTGGCACATACTAATACAATGAAAGCTTTACACAATGGTGATGCCTCTCTCATGTTTGTTAAGCCTTTGGCTGCAAAATAGAACTGTATTATGGAGAAAAAAATCTTTGTTGACAAGGAGTTTTGTGGGGAAGGATGAAAATAGGAGAATGGAACTGTCTAATACTTTGTATGTGTTTGTGTATGTGTTCTCTTTCTCAAAGAATAAAAGTACGGTGAGAAAAGCTGGGGAGGGGCGAAGAGGTTGACATATGAAAAGGAAAGAAAGCATTACATTTCATGACTCCCTCACTTATTGTCTTTTAGAAATACTTCAAGCAAAGAGGGACTGTCTTTAAAGGGAATTTTAGCTTCTTTTGGCAGGGAATTTTTGTAAAGAAGCTTCTTATTTTCCCTCTGGAAACATATCTGAGTTTAATCACTCTGGTAAGCAATTGGTTTCTTTTATGGGCTTTAATTCAATATGCTTTATGGATCCAAACCTTTCTTCCTCATGTGAGTTTTGGCTGGATGAGGGAAGAATAATTAGGCCCTAAAATACCATGATACTCAGTTTAAGGTGATTCTAAATCATACAATAAAAGCATTTAGAGGTTCATGCTCTCCATAACATGCATATGTAATTCCTGCAGATATTAATGGAAGTTCTTACCATCACTTTCAAGGTCAGAGTTGTATTAAATGCTGAATCATAACCCTCAGAGCATCTTTGAACTTTGGTGGTATCTCTGTGACTTAGGTTAGACAGTTGCTGGTAGCTTTTTACCTGTGAAGGACAGGAAGTGTCAATTATAGTAATCCATTTGTTGATTTACGTTTGTGTAGATTTTTCTCTGAGGCAGCAACTGCTGTCTATAGGAAAATGAGAGGAATTTATGACCATTCCCAGGGATATCCCTTATTTATGAGATTGTTGGAGCTTCTAGACAGCCTGTCTTTAAGTAAGATAAACTGATTTTGTAGACCTTTCTGATACCAGGTGAAGCTGCCCCTTAAATTCTATGAATGAATTCAGTGCTCAGATGAAAATTTGATGGTTATAAGGATTATGCTTGTGAACAGGAAAAAGAAAATCCAGGAGCTGCTGTATGGAAAGCATTTATTTATGACTTTTATCATATGTGTTTTACGGGAGAAACATGCAGAGTTGTCAAGATCAGTGCTCTCAACCAAAATCATAAACCATTTATCCCAGGTTTCTGGGATAATACAGAAATAGGGGATGTCTGCAGTTGTTTACATTCACTCTGAACTTATTTATGCTCCCTAAATACATTTCCAAAATGTATTGCTTACTGTTGACTGACATTACCTATTATACCCATACTGCTGAAGACAATTTTTATTAGGTAACAAAAAACTATTGTACATTATGTTGTTTCCCTTGGGCTCCTGAGACTAATACCACATTTCATAATGTAATGCAGAGAACACACTTAGACAGTCAAGGCACTTTGGTTAGAGGCACAGAATGAAAATCAGAGTCATTTTTGGTGGCAATGCTTCAACTTAACACCGATGTTTCTGGAAAAAATCATGTGTGTCCCCATTTGCCCAGATTTCCAACAAAAATAAATCCTAACAAAATGAAAACTGTGTTTCATAGTTTGTTTCCATGGTTTTTATAGCACTTCAGCTGTTTGAGTAAAGAAGAAATAAGCTTATTTTCACAATAAAATGAGTGTCTCCCAGTAGCCAGCTAGAAAACCTAGGCACAACACTGATTAGTTGTATGTCTAATTCATCTTAATACAGTACTTGGTCTGGAAGGTAAACATTTAGTAGTAAAAATAATTTTTCAGTATCTAGTATATTTTAAAGAGGAATTAAGACACTTCATATGCCATTGGCAAAAATGACAGATAATGTGTAATTATGAAAAAAGCAGTTGAAAAACAATAAAATCATTAAACCCCATCCCTTCTCCCTGCCACCCTGTATTAGAGCATCTTCACAGTAACTGTCAAAAGGATTCTAAAGAAAGGTTCAGGCATGGAGTGGGATGAAGGAAAAAATGTTTGACTTATTGGAAGGTATCTAATTTTATATGCTGCTGGTGAAGAGCCTGCTGCTGAAGACTGTACAGATAGTATCACCACTGAAGTTATTGAGAAGTTTGTGTAAGAACAGGAGAAATCTGTATCTTGATTTTTAAATCCTGTCTGCTGGAGTTAAACCGCTGCCATCAATGGCAGCATGAAAATGGCATTGTGCCCTGAGGAACGTTCTTAATTCAGTCTAGTTATTGGAAGTTGACAATATTTGACACTTCAGCTCAGATCTATAATCAAGTGCAAGAGCAGGGAACATGTTCAGCCTGCACTCCCCTGCTACCCACAGGAGAGCCTGAACGTGTTTCAGATTTTGTGCAGAGCAGGGGGGATTACTTCTGTTAACAGTTTCAAATAGTGGGAGGCAAGTCTAGCTCTTGCATTCCCTTAGAGAATAGTTAAGCATGTTTTGAATATCCCATCTTAGTGATTCACATTCAGTATAGATGTAATAGATAAGATTAGTTAGTATTAGGTAAGGGGCAGAAACATTACAGATTCTGTGCGAATGTGTAGAATGTGCTTTCACATATTGAACACTTATTCTGTATGTCAAAGTGTGTGTGTCCCCTCTCATAGCATACGGAATTAGATCAAAGCTGCTTGCATAGCTTTTGTGCTGGACAGGTATTTTATAGCCTTAGTTATATACAGGAAACCTAGCCGATAAGATATTCTGTGGTTCTGCCTCTCTACTGGGGCTGTTGACTGCTGACAATGTTGGGTCACCAAAACATTCTTCTGAGCTGGATAAATGCAGATGAAGCAGGACAAATTAAATGATACAGTGCTTTAAATATCTGTTGGAGAAAGCATTGCATGAACCTTTTGGTTTGTAATGCTATTGTGACAGTTTGGAGGAATGATTTATGTACAAAATCTTGATATTAGGGGTTCTGTGTACCTGTGTCAGACTGCAAACTACATTTTGAGTGTGCATTTTGTTTTCTGCCATGTCTGTCTTCTGTTTTCATACTGAGATAAACTCACAGGAGGTGTCAGAACAAAATCTTGTACCTGGCATGGAGCTGAGGATAGGGGATAGACTAATTTTAACTCTCTATTTAAATGAAATATGCTTAGGAGAAAAAGGATGGATATTTCCATTCCTAGTTCCTGCATAGGGTGACAGTTCAAGCCTGAACTTGAAAATCAAGGTAAGCAAAGAGCGTATCACCCGGCAGGAAGCTGCAATCTCTCTTGTCTAGAGAATTTCTGATAAGCTATGACAGGTAAGCTGGGAAGATTTACAATCATTTCTTAATAGGAAGGTGAAGATATGCTCAGATGTATACGCATTTTATCTTTACCTTGATTAGTGCAGTTAACAGTTACACTGGATGTTACTGACAGACTTCTGTTTGTGCTAGTGGTCAGAATTCATTGCATGATCACTGGAAAGCTACTGCTGAGACCTTTGAATGGTATCTTAGGACACTTCCTATTCACTATTGACAGTGCTGTTGTGCGTTGACCCTTCATTTTGGTACTCTTATACTACTCTTCATTGTTGTGCCTATAGAGATTACTTAAATTCCCTTGTAGGAGAGATCCAGTGCTTTGTAGAGGGAATTTTGTCCAGGGTCAAGGACTCTGACTTACATAACTAGCTTTGGGAGGATGATCAGAATTACTATGTGAAGTGATGTGATGTGTTGGTATTTTTACAAGTCTTCTGACTTGAAGTTGTTTTGGGATTTGCTGCAGACTTTTTTACTTATTTGCTTTCATTGATGCATACCTCCAAAATCTTTCCAAGAGACATCTTTGAACAATTAAGTGCCTCAGCATCAAAGGTGTTTGGGTCTTGGTGACCTTGTGGATCTTTGACAGGTGAGACTCCATGTCTAGGAAGGCACCTGGGAATCAGAGTGCATAGGTGTTGTAGTTTGTGGGGTTCTGGGCTCCTCAGTACAGGAGACACATATTGCTCCTGGAGTGGGTCCATTGGAGGGCTACAAAGATGATTAAGGGACCGGAGCAACTCTTTTATGAGGAAAGACTGAAGGAGCTGGGCCTGTTCAGCCTTGAGAAGAGAACTTAGAAGGGACTTCATCTACATCTAACCATCTAAAGGGAAGATCTTAGAGGATAGACCAGGCTCTGCTTAGTGGTGCTGAGCAATAGGACAAGAGTCAACAGGCAAATGTTGATGCCAAGGAAGTTCCACCTGAATATAAGGAAGAATTTTTTTACAGTGCAGATGATCACACTATGGAACAGATTGCCTAGCATGGTTACTGGAGATATTCCAGAGCCATCTGGATGCAATCCTGTGCAATGTGCTCCAGGATGGCCCTGCTTGAGCAGAGAGGTTGGATCAGATGACCCACTGTGGTCCCTTCCAATCTGACCCTTTCAGTAAGATTAATGGAAATTAATCCCACAGAAATCTCTGATGGAACTGTAATAACTCTGATATGTTCATCATAAATACATTTGCAAGCATCCTGTTGTGGTTTTGGGAGGAGAAAAATCACTGTGCTCTGAGGGATTTTGGTGCCTGTCTTTTTAAAATAAATGTCAGTCTGAAAATACTTCCTTAGTGTTCAGAGAAGTGCAACAGCATGTTAAAACAAAACTGTAGGGAAGACTTTTTGAAAGAAATCACTGAATGCCCTGAGTTTTCTGTTTATAGACATCCTGGGGATATGGGACACAAGCATCAAATGGACTAAATTATCCAGTCCTTTGATATACATGGAAGAGAACAAAAATATTCCAGTTGTTTCAGTTTCCTGTCATTGCTCCCTTTTATGGAAATGATGAGATGAAAAACTCTGTGGTTGTTATGCAAGGGAGCTGGGGAAGCTGTCTGTCAAGGCACATGCTGTTGAACAACAGAAGCGATCTGACTAATGAAGGATCAAAATGCAAACTCCTGTCAGTTGCAGAATGACCTTCGATTGGAGGTCTGACATAACCTTTAAATGACAAAATTGGATATGTTTTTACAGAATAACATAGTTCTTATGTCATTTGCCTTGCTGCTAACTCTTGCTGCCATGTTTATTTTAAAATATGCTTGTAGTGATGTGATTGTGAGCTATCAGTTTTCAGTTTAATTCTCGTTATCTTTTATGCTGCCTGCTGATCCATAAGCAGGCTCTGAGCTTCCTGGCCCTTCTAATGAGGAAACTCAAGCAAATTAGCATCACCTGGATCCCATGACATCCCCCCTCCCCTCCAAAGGAGGATGTTTCCCACTTTCAGCTTCCCATTTGAAAAATCTATTTGTGGATGTAGCTAAGCAGTCATTGAATTTCTTGTGCTACTATATGCATCTTGAACTGTTCAAAGAGGAGCTGTAGAAGTGAGAAAATGCAGTTCTGTCTTCCATCTGACTAGGGTATGTGCAACTTGATTGCTGACTGGTTTTAAAATAATAGGCAAATAGTGTAAATTTTGAAATGAGGAAGGAATCACACAGAACAGTGTTTACACCTCAGATTGTGTCTGGTCATAACACATGTGCCCATGTGTAAGGAGCTTCAAGGTCTGTTTTAAATATGTTTAAAAAATAAGAGCGTTGTATACTGCTGAAATTGTGTCTCAGAAGCTCCTTGTAATTCCAATGAGCCCTGGGAATTAGGGTAACCTTTTGCATGGTGGTATTCAAGAGCCCATCCTCAACATCTTCATTGATTAGAGGAAGCATAAACACAAAGTGCACATCCTTCCTAAAAGCTATAGATCATCTATTGGATCAGAAACATTGTCCAGTGAGTTATGCATGTGAGTACTCACATTATTTGGTAGTCGGGAGGAGACTGAGGAGACTGTTTTAAACATGCTCCTAATTTCTTGTGACTTAAAGGCCAGGGAAGGCCTTTTTCCATCCTGGGACATCCTGGGGAATGTGGGGTCTCTGGTAGTCTATAAATAAATATGTTCTATGTTCTGACTACATGGCAAAAGTGGTCAAGAATTCCTACTCGGCAACTGGGATTAATAACTGCACTAATTTTCTAAGATAATGAGGTAAGACATGGTATGCTTTCCTTTTTCTTTTTCATATTAGACCAATCAATTACTTCCCTCTTCCTTCTAGTCAACTATTTATTGATATTAAGTAATTCTCTAAAGACACATACACCTACCTACAAGCAGAACTGTCTTTTAATGTATTTTCAATCTTTTATCTTTCATCAACAATGATATTCAGTGGTCATGTAAGAAGCATGTGTTTAGTTTGGATAAATTACAACCACCTTTCTTCAGTAAAACAGTATTGGCTACTATGCTTGAGATCAGTGTGTCTTAAAGATATACATAAAGCTTCATAGTCTCATGCACCAGAGTGAAACAAACTCTGCATGTTTTTGAATTTTTATAGGTATCAGTTCTGTGACAGGAACGTGGTTTTTAGTAACACAAGGATATTTACCGAGGGGATGAGAATTTTCTAGAGGGAGAAGTTGTTTTTTTTATTAATTTGAGATAAGCTGTTTTCACTTTCTTTGTATTTGCTATAGCACCTGAAGAATGACAGCATATGTTTTATATATACAAAATGTAGATGTGTGCCTATGCACTTGCCTATGTATTTTGAAGGGCTGCATAAAAATTAGTAAGAATAAGCAGATGAAAAATTAAGGACAGCAAGACTTTTTTTTTCTTTTAATTTATGTTGCAGTAAAATTGTCACTATCCTCCATGGGTTGTGGGTTTGCTTAAAGTGCGTATTTCTGAGGTACCATCCTAGGAGGTGGAAAAAGCACGATATATTTCAGTTGCCTGCTGTATTTTCAAATGTATGTTTACAGACTAATCATATAGACTCTGCATCATCAGTGGGGAGTAAGAGAAACCTCTAACAGATGGTGTTGAATTCTGGTTTTTGATAGGTATTTAAAGATAGGTGTATTATGCGCGATGAATTCTGACCAAATAGTAGAAGTGATCAAATGAGATCCATGGGTAGTAATTTTTGTTTAGCCCTTTAAAAGGGCTAGTTTTTACTCTTGAACCTATAGTATGTCACTGGGGTTGAAAGTTTGCAGGAAAACAGCCATGGTGCCTTTGTGCTTGAAATAAAATAATATGTTGAGTTAGGCCTGAGCTAGAATTTTAAATAAACGCATTCCCAGAGTCACAGAATGGGTCAGGTTGGAAGGGACCACAGTGGGTCACCTGGTCCAATCTCTCCACTCAAGTGAGGTCATCCCAGAGCACATGGTACAGGATTGTGACCAGATGGTTCTGGAATATCTCTGGTGAGGGAGATTCCACACCCTCTCTGGGTGATCTGTTCCAGTGTGCAGCCACTGCACAGGAAAGAAGTTCTTTCTCATGTTCTAGTGGAACTTCTTGGGTATCAGTTTCTACCCATTGCCCCTTGTCCTATTGCTCAGCACCACCGAGCACAGCCTGGTCCATCTTCTGAGCCCTCCCTGCAGATACTGACAGACATTGATGGGATCCTGTCTCAGTTGTCTTTTCTTGAGGTTGAACTGGCCCAGCTCCCTTAGCCTTTCCTCATAAGAGAGATACTCCAGTCTCTTCATCATCTTCATAGCCCTCCACTGTGCCTGCTCCAGCAGCTCCATGTCTGTTGTGTGCTCAGGAGCCCAGAACTGGACACAGAAGTGGATACAGCCTCCAGGATTTTAGGTAAATTTTAGCCCTATTGTGTTATGCTTTCATTTAAGACATACAGTAAAAATATCTAAGTACCACACTGGCACAGGCACTGGTATGCTTACAGACCTTTTTCTATAGAAATATGTCTATTTTTGTATTGCAAAAGGGCTATTTCTTATTCTTTTAAGACTTGTTCTTTACCTGTCTTTTTTGCATGTATTTGGGAAATGTTTTTATGGTGTGATTTAGTAAAATACATGAGACAGTCATGTCTCATAATTATGTGATGTCACACTGATAATACTGGCTATAAATTTTGCACTTACTCTCTAAGCAGAAATGCCTGCCTCTGTATGTCTACAAATACCTGTAATGTTATAAAATGCAGCAATTATTTAGCATTCAAGGCCCTCTTACATTGAGGTAGAGATACTGTTCAGACTTTCCTATCAGAAGAAGATGTGAGAGGTATAAATTCTCTTATCACCTTTGTCAGGCTCATACCAAGAGTGCTTTGGCAGTTAAATGCCACCCTGACACCTAAACTTGTCAGATCTCAAAAGCTAAGCAGGGTCAGCCCCGGTTAGTACTTGGATGGGAGACCTCATGGGATTACCAGGGGCTGTAGGTTCTAGTCCTGAGGACTTCACTGTCACCGTCCAAGCTTGCTTGGCCATGGCAGATGAATCTCAGGAGTTAAACGGTGGGGCCAGTTCTGCACGCGCTGTGCCTCACCTAAAAAATCCACTGCGCAGGCTCGAAGGACACACATGTGTGGGTGGAGCCCTTCCCAAATCTTCGTCCATGAAACCTGGCCATACATACACCAAGAGTGCTGTGCTTTACTATTTGCCTCTGTTTGAAATGGAGAGAGCTGGAGTTTGAACAAGAAACCCAATGCATACTGTTTTCCATTTTTGGCAGGGCTGTCCTACTGGCTTCAGGGCGAGATAAGTTGTTTATACTTATAGCAGAGGAATGGCTACTTTGAACTACATCAGCATCACAGCTTCCTGAACATTTCTGACAGTGCAAACCTACTTTATAGACACTGCTCAGGTAAGCTGGAGTTCTGAGAAATCTAATTCTATATTTACATATTTGAAATAAATTAAAATTGTCTTGTCACGAGAGAAATTGACAGTCATCAGTGACCGATCAAAGAGTAGTGGAGGGTTGTGGGGAGACTTTATTTTCTGTGTTCTCAAAGGGTATTTGTTTGCACTCCATAGTTAAATGCAGGCGATCTTTTATATGAATATAAGACATGTTTAGAAGTCACATATCACATTGTTTCAAGTATTACTTTAAAGGAAGGTTGTTTTGTTTGTTTGTTTGTGGAGTTTTCTTACTGATGAATAGTTTCTGGATTATTTAAATTCTGAAACAGTTGCATAGATTACACTTTTAGGTATTTTAATGTATTGTTAGTTGTTGCTCACAGTATTTTTGATTGTGTAAATCAGCTTTGTTTTCACTAGTTTCTGAAGAACAGGGAGGTCTGAATTCTGCAAATTCTGAAAAAAAAAAGCCATTTTGTGTAGCATTGATAGAAGAAGACTTCCTGAAAATCCTGAGAAAAGATAAATTTTATTGGCTTATATCTTCCTAAATGCTATTTTATAATGCAGTCTACTTGTAAGGCAAGAGAGCCCATTTCTTTCAGATAAACTGGCTTCATCATTTGGGATAGCTCTAGAGATTAGGTCCACCTCTTCCACGACATTCATCTTGCTGATGTAGTGGCCTTCTTTTAATCGCTAAACTATTAATTTATAAGCTATTTGGAAGGCCATACTTCTTGAACCTTTTCATAAGTAGGACAGGCTTGTGTTAAGCCTTCAGATATGTGTTGTTCCACAAGCAATGACACTCTCTCCTCCCCTTTTATAAGCCTTGAATGCAATCTCAACTCACTGAAGGAGACAGGCCGGAAAATAGTGGAGTATGTATAATCTTATATGATGCTTTTGAGAGTTTAGGAGAAATGAATGAAATAGATACAAAATAAAATACTGGAGACCACAACAAATCAGGAAGTGTTTTGGATGATGGGGGAAAAAATTGACTGTATACATCAAATTTGTGATGTCCTTCAAATGACAAGCAACTTTAAATCAGTTTCATGCTCTGGCATTCTTGATGTACTTCAGAATAGTGGAATACAGCTGAAGTGCTGATATAGTTTTAAAGAAAAATTTAAATTAATAAAGAAAATGATATTTTTGCTATTTTTGCCTGCTGGTGGGTGAGAGGCTGGAGGACGTGACCAGACAATGAGTACTGGGAGCACAGAAACCACCCGTGTCCTGGGCTGCATCCAAAGCAGTGTGGGCAATAGGGAAGGGAGGGGATTCTGCCCCTCTGCTCTGCACTGGTGAGACCCCACCTGCAGTGCTGCTTCCAGCTCTGGGGTCCCAGCAAAGGAAAGACATGGATGTGTTGAAGTGAGTCCAGAGGAGGCATCAAGGTGATTAGAGATATGAAGCACCTCTGCTATGAGGAAAGGCTGAGAAAACTGGAATTGTTGAGCCTGGAGAAGAGAAGGCTTTGGGGTGACCTAATTGTGGCCTTCCAGTACCTGAAGGGAGCCTACAGGAAANTGAAGGGAGACTACAGGAAAGATGAAGACAGACTATTTCCAAGGGCATGAAGTGACAGAACAAGGGATAATGACTTCAAACTGAGAGTAGGCTTAGACTAGATATTAGGAAAGAAATTCTTGACTGTGAGGATGATAAGGGACTAGCAGAGGCTTCACAGAGAAGCTGTGGATGCCCCATCCCTGGAAGCATTTATGGTCAGATTGGATGGGGCTCTGAGCAACTGGTTCTTGTGGAAATTGTCCCCATCCATGGCAGGGGGCTGGAATGACATGAGCTTGAAGGTCCCTTCTAACCTAGGCCATTCTATAATCCCACAATCAGTGGTTATAATAGCTGCCTTCTGCATTTTCTCCAGGGTTGGTGTCACTGTTGCTCTGCTCAGCTTCCTTCATTTAGCACAGCTAAAACCTGAAAATATTTTGTGTACAAGAATGTGCCACCATGGCTCTGAGCTGTTGCAGAACACCTCCATGACGTACAGTGTGCCTCCATGGACCACTTGCTGCTGGGCAATCCAAGTGCATTGCTTGCATGCCTCCTGCTGGATGAGGGAACATGCTCCAAAGGCTAATACACGGGTTTTGGTAGGATAACATGCACATTTTGACATATCTGGCACGGTGCTAGGCCTCCTTAGTCTCATTACTTTTTGGTATATACCTTCTTTCCTGTTAACTTTATTAGATCAGTACATTTTAAAAGCAATAACCAATCAGTCAGTGAATAGTGCTACATAAAAAAAAGTGACTCAAAGCTGAGGTAAAACTTAATGATCCTTTGTTGGCTCATTATGTTTGAACTGCTGTTCTTCATACTGTCTGCAATATATGAACGACCATTTCTAAGAGCTCAAAGGCTGATAATATGAATTTTGTCATTTACTTGATATTAATTATTTTGATGGCCTCCAGAAAACAAATGCTGAAATAACTTTAGCAAACTTTAAATTATTGCCTTTAGCAATCATCACTGTGAAGGGTCGGTTTCTGAGAAGCAAGTCAAGTGATAGCCAAACAGCTGTTATATGACTGCATAAATTAAACTATCTTATTTCAACCATATGAGTTGATAAAACCTAGCAATATACTTACTGGAGATGCTTTTATCACAGTAGCCAGTATATGAGCCTTTGATTATTAAAAGAATTGTTCTTCTGCATATTTCTGGAAAATGAGGGGAGATGTTCCTGTGAAAATAAGGCCAAAATCAGAATTGTTTCATGGAAATTGGGTGTTTTAAGGAATTGTGCATTTCAAACGCAAACTTTTGACCAGTGATCTGTTCAGCACTGCTACCTAGGAATTAAAATGTGGTTTTGTATCTTTTTTAACTGCTCTAGAAAGTCAGGTTTGCATGAGAGGTCTTATTTTGTCTCTCTGTTTAACATCATGGGGGGTCAATGTCAGTGTGAACAAAAGCATTCACTGGTGTGTAATTGGGCATCAGGTTTCCATGAAGATTTGCAGCCCACAGAAACTCACTGTGGGATTCCAAACAGCATTTGGGTGGGATTGTAACAACTGTGAAGATTTTATCATAATAATTAAAGCAAGGTGTAGGCAAGGTAGAACTCTGCTGAAGTGTGCACAGAAACCATTGTTCCTGTTGCTCAGATAAAATGTGCAATTTGACTTGGGTAATTGTTTACATGATCCAGAATAAAGCAAGCAGAATGCTACAGTAATACCTGCATTGATTATGGCTTTGGAAGTTCTGGTCTGGGTAAGATCATACTTCTCTTATGCCCCATTTAATCTGGATGATGAAGTACCCATATATGAATAAAAAGAAAGAAAGTCCTGATAAGTCTCTTGCAGAAGCTGTTCTGTAACTTTATGCTGCAGTATCATATATCAGGTTTTATAAGGTTTGCTTTTCACATGTTTTCTCCCTCTGCTGCATTCACTGTCTTAGCTCGGTCATGGAAGAGATTTTGACAAATAATATTTACTGAACAAGTTGAAAAGTTTGTAGTAAATAGAGTTTTTCCTTCTTGCTTTGATGTTTTCCTAGTTATTGAGGCTTTGCTTGATACCTTTACTATATTCACCTTTGTTAAGTAAACACTGTCATCATCCAGGTAAGTCAGAAATTTGGTGACTGTATAATAGTACATGAAACAAAGAACAATCTCTCATTTATTGAAGAGCCTTTTTTTACAACAGTGGATAACTTGAAATTGTTTAGGCAGATTGTAGGTGGTTTTCCTGGTAACTTTTCAGTTCTTGGGAAAATGTCTCACAATCTCTGTGAGCGTAACGTTTGTAGTGTCATTGTGCTGCTGCTTTTGAGTGTGGCAATGTCAGACACTGGAATACAGAGCAGTGAACTGTACTTCTTTCTAACTCTTTGCTTGTGAAAACCATTTCTCATTTGTCTATGCAGCCTTGATGATACCGAGTATTGTTGTCAGATTTCTGTGCCACTCTTGTGGAATATATTTTCAAACTGTCAGTAGATACTAGCAAAGCCTGACAATTTGTGTATGTATTTCAAGGCTTTATTAAAAATGTTTTTTTTCTAGCATGTCCTGGATTTTTTTTTTTTTAATATCTCACTTTTTTTCTACTTGGAAGTCTTTAAACTTGAATACCAGAGGCACTTGTATATGAATCCCAAAGCCTTGCATGAGCTGTTCTTTCTGTCCTGTATGGCATCAAGTCACAGTCAAACAGGATTTTTGTTGGTTTATCCTTTCCTAGCTTTCTTTATGACGCTGCATATTGTATGAAATCCTTTGTGAGAATTGACTTCCACAGGCATGCAATTGGATACCCATTGAAACAGGACCTGCAAAGCAGAAATGTAGCCAAGTCCTGTTGTTTAGAGTTCACAGAATGACAGAATTGTTGAGATTGGATGGGATCTCTGGAGGTCATCTGGCCTGCTCAGTAGGGTGACAGAGGGGCACTATGCTCAGGACCATGTCCAGCTGGCTCTTAAGTATCTGAGCCATCTCTACAACCTCCCTGGGTCATTTGTGCCAGTGTTCAGTCCCCATTTAAGTAAATGAAAAGGTCTTTCCTTATGTTCAGATGGAACGTCCTGTCTTTCAGTTTGCCCATTGCCTCTAGTGCTGGCACTGGCTCCACTGAGAAGAGCCTGGTGCTCTTGGGTTTTTTTTTACCCTCCCTACAGATATTTCTATCCATTGGAATCTCTCCTTGGTCTTTACTTCTCCAAGCTAAACAGATTTAGACCACTCAGCCATTCCCTACAGGACAGATCTTCTAGTCTCCTCATCTTCTTAATGCCCCTTCACTGGACTGTCTCCAGTATGTCTGCCTATTTCTCCCCTGCAGTGGGGAGCCCAGAACTTGACCCAGCAGTTATGATGTGGCCTTACCACCAGTGCTGAGTAAGGGGAAAGACGACCTCCAGTGGTGGCCCCTTGACCTGCTGTCAACACTCCTCCTAATGTATCCCAGGACATCACTAACCTTATTTGCAACATTGCTGGCCTATGTTCAACTTGGTGCCCAAAGACAAAGTTGCTTTCCAGCTGGGTGACTGACATCCATACACTGGTGCCTGGGGTGGCTGTTCTTTGGGTGCAGGACTTTGCACTTGCCCTTGCTGAACTTCTGAAGTTCCTGTCAGCCCATTTCTCTAGCCTGTCAAGGCACCTCTGGATGCCAGCACAGCCATCTGGTGTATCAGCCACTCAAAGTGGGAACAGAGGAGATAGAAATTATTTTGGAACCCGAAGGGAAAACATCAAATGTCTTTCCAGAAATCTGTTTATTATCACAGCAGCTCATTAGAGGGCATTTAGCAGACTTAGCTCAGAAAGAAATGGATCCACTTTTTTGCATATAGGTACCAAAATCCTTGACTCCCAAATTAATCACTTATTTTCAAAAGTTCAGAAGTACAACTCAAATGATTTCTGAAATTTGCTGGTTTAAAACCATGGGAGAATAACTCCTTTGACGGATTTGCAAGCAGTTTTAGGAAGTTTTGAAGTCCAAATCACAGAACAGAAGAAAAAAAAATAGCTATACCTACTCACACTCAGTGGCATAATTTTATTTTTGGGCAAGTATTACAGATTATGAACACAATTTTCACTCTGATTTTCTTTTTTTAAATTATTATTATGCTGATAATTACTTACATAGCACTGTAATGTGTATGAGTCTTCAAAATAATTAGAGTAGGAGACAGGTAGGAGAAAAGTGGAAAGTTCTTCAATTAGCTTAGAGGTAACCTCTAAAGATCAAAAGAAGTGAGGACAGTTCAATAAAGAACAGATGCAGAATGAATGTTAACGCTGGAATGTTTGTTATAACAGATGGATTTTGAAGAGAGCAGGGAGTGTGGGACTATTGGCACATTTTGTTTGGCAGGCCATTTGGAATTAAGGTCTGGCCAGCACGAGATTGTCCAGGGACATTCACATGAACAAAATCATTGTTTTCTTTTCTGGTTTATCCTGGTTGGTCAAGGGATAAAAATTATCCTAATCCCTGTGACTTGAGATCTGAGAACATAAATTGCTTATAGAATAGTTAAGGAAAGAAAGCAAAATAAGCTGGTGATGATTCTTTACTCTTCAAAAACACAAGTTCTGTATCAATGAGGGACCTCTTGCTGACTAGAAAAACATTGAATTGAATCAAGTAACTGATGTGGTGCACTGTATACCTGAATGAAAAATAGTCCAACAGCAACTTGTGCCCTTGTCTCAGTTTGAGGGGAAAACCCAAAATGTTTACCCACAAGCGGAGGAGGGGGTTTCCTCCACAATAATCACACCACTCTT
>VWZD01005293.1:97802-158922 GCA_013396695.1 Sakesphorus luctuosus
TAAAAGAAGTGCAGTTTAACTGCAACTTGGGGAGGAAAATTTTCCACCTCTGGAAGGATAACCTAAGAGCTACCCTGTCTCCCCCATTCCATCAACATTGCAGGGGTAAGCAACCGAATTCTTACTTTATTTTCTTATACCTTATTAATTATAACTTGCTATAGCTCACTGGGTGTATGCATGTTAATGGGAAGTGGCTATATTTTTCCTGTTGCTTTTCTTTTGGGTTGTTGATTGTGTTTACTGGTGGTATTGAACTGCTGTGTTTCTGTTTAGTTATCTTCTGTTAGTTAAGTTTGCTTTGGGAATGGTGTACTGCTGGGGTGGCCCTTGAAATGTGTGTTGTGCTGGTGTATTTGGGGGTATTTTGTACAATCCTGCAGCTAAATGTTCTCAATGACTAAGTAACTCATGTAGTCATTGTCATGTAACTGTATTAATAAATGTTATTTCGGGAGCTATCGTGAGAAAGGTTCTTTTCTTTTGTTGCTATTAAGTGTTGCCTCAATAGCAGGGGTTAGAAGTCCTTCCGACCTGTGTGCTAGCCATGTGGTTAGGCAGCGTTGGTTTCACAAGGCTCTAAGGTTTCTGGAGGCGCTTATTGCTTATTCTCCCTGGCTGAAGTGTGGCTTAATATCAGAGGTCAGAACCCCTTCCAACCTGTGTGCTGTCTGTTAAGTCAACAGACAGTGTTGGGGACATAAGGATTTGATTGTCTGGAAGTGCTTACAGCTAATAACTTTTAATTAATACATTAAAACTAGAAACCTTTGCATTTCTGTCTCCCCCCCGCCCTTTAATGTGACACCACCCTATATGAGTTATTCTGATCTAGCTGTATGAAATCCTATTGATTTTTCTCATTTCATCAAGGTCAGTTATTTTAGAGACTATTACATGAGTTTTCAATTTTTCCCCCAGACTTGCATGTACTCTTGTTTGACCAAACAGTATATACAGCTTAATGAGTGTTGCTGATGCATAGTGTCCAGTTTGTCAGCCTTAGGTAATTTTTATTAATGTCTCCAGAGATGTGGTATGGACACCTCTGGACGAAACTTTGAAAACAGAATCACAGAATCACTAGGGTTGAAAGGGATCCCTGAAGGTCATCTAGTCCAAACCTACCAAGGCAGGGTCACCCAGAGCAGGTGACTCAGGAATGTGTCCAGGTGGGTTTGGAATGTCTCCAGAGGGGTAGACTTCATGACTTGTTCCAGAGCTCCACCACTCGCAACATAAAGTTCTTCCTCATGTTGAGGTGGAATCTCTTGTGTTTTGATTTATGGCCATAACTCCTTGTTCTGTCACTGGGCACCCCTGAAATAAAACATGTTCCTTTTACTAATCCCTTTAGCAGTAATTGCAGTGATGGTCTCTGGGAGTGTTTCCCCCTCATCCTGCCTTAAGATTTGGCTGCTGGTGCTCAAGATCAGCTCCGCATCTCTGCAACACTGAATGTGAAAGATTTGTTGATGTGTGTGAACACTTGATGTAGGGGAGAGTAAGGCAATGAAGCTAGTCTTTTGATAGTGGTTCTGTGCGGCATTACAGGAGAAGAAGCAATGGGCATGACATGGCATGAGAAAACCCTTCTTTACTGTCATGGGGATTAAATAGCTGAACAGGCTGCCCCAAGAGATATTTTTGTCCATGAACATGCTTAAAATCTGCCTGGCCATTGTCCTGGGCACCATGCCTCCTGTGCATGTTCTCTGAGCAGAGGAATGGAGCAGGTGACTTGCAGAGAAGTTTTCTAGTTTTGAAATGTTCTATGGGCTTGGATCTGTGGATGCTAGGAAGATGTCTGATCAGTAGTGTACAGTGAAAACATGGCATAATAAATATGTTCAGTCAAACAAGTGACAAATACAAATAGTTTTTTTCCCTGTTAACTTCCATTTAAACAAGAGAGCAGGTGACAGCTGGAAAATAAGATGCACTGAAAATACTTGCTTGCTCATTTTGCAGTGGCTAGAGGGGCCACTTCTGGATGAATACAGACAAATAAAACATGCAGTATGTGTCATGACAGCATTCAGTTTTATTGATATCCAAAAAATGATTCCATAATGCAATCTTGTGGCTGTAATTTTGTAGGTATTGAATATATTTGCTTTCCATAGGTTCTCTGATGTTTTGCATTATTACAGAAAGTGTTTCGATAAGGGAATAACTCAGAAAAAATTTCACTGATGCTGGACTTAGAGTACAAAGAATTTAAGTATGACACAGTGATCTGCCAGTAAGGCTTTAAATCATTTAAATACCTTCTAAATTGAACACCAACATTTTTCCATCTGTTTGGGAGGCAGAGCATAATCTATATGTTCCTCAGCTGACGAGATATATAGAGACCGGTGATATCCACCAAATAGGGATTTTTTTCTTTTGGGATCAGAGTTTTCTTTTTATTTCCTCTTCCTCTTCATCTTCCTCTTCCTCTTCCTCTTCCTCTTCCTCTTCCTCTTCCTCTTCCTCTTCCTCTTCCTCTTCCTCTTCCTCTTCCTCTTCCTCCTTTGATATTACTACTTTTTTGGCATATTTTTAGAGTGGTTTTGAGTTATTTTTTCTCAGAGAATTGTGATGTAGGTCTAGTACTAGAACTGACTTGAGTAGTATATGATTCTGACTTTGAAACGTCCTTCCTTCTTAAGGCTGGAAGTCTGTAGGTCTAAAATGCCTGTTGGACAATGCAATGCCTTCTCATTATACTGAAAAGAAATATGATGTTTTTAAAAATTACAAAAAATGGAGATTTCCTCACTGAATTTAGGAATGCTTTAGTTAATATGTCTTTAGCAACATTTGTGGATCAGCTGTCAGATTCAGCTAACATTCTTGTTTATCCTTAATAAGATCAAGTTTAACTTAGCAAAATGTGACCTTTGTATCCTGAAGAGACCCTCTGCTATTATATACTCTTGGAGCAAATATATTTGATATAAAATGTTATGAAATTGCTCTCCCGAAAAAATCTGAAATAGCAGAAATAAGCCTGAAAGCTGCATATTGGGCCTGACAAAAGAAAAATTACTTAAATACTACATGAGAGAGAGCTGTTCTACCTGTGAAACAGTGTCAGCCTGCTGACATGAAAGAAAATACACCCTGCACCATATGTTGACCTCCTTTATGGAATCAAAAGGAGGTCAACCATAAAGGAACACTGTATGTAGGGATAGTATATGTTATTTGGATTCTGAACTTCAAAACTTTATTTTTTGTCATTCTTTAGGAGGCTCTACCATTTCTAGGCAAAAAAGAGAATAAATCATTCACCTTTTAAAAATGTGGAAATGATAATAAATTTTGAAAACAGGGCATTCCTTGTTTTAATAAAAAGGTTTTCTGCTTTTAAAACCAACTACTAGTTCAAAAAAGTGAGCTGGGGTTAAAAGAAAACAATGCCCCAAGTGGCACTGAGAAAAGTATGGTTCATGAGAATCTATCTGCTGTTGCTAATCCTCTAAGATCCCATGTAATTTAAGTGTAAAACATTTCCTGAAGACTGATTACCTTCATATAGTTCCAATAGTTATCTGTTTTGCAGAGATTACTTGGGATGGATTTGTCTTTAGAGTCTATTTTCTGACTTCCATTCTACAACTGAACACAAAATACGTAGTGTATGTCCTGGAAAAAAAAATGCCATAAGGCTGTTTTGGCAAGGACTAGAAGGTTTAGAAAATCTGTTCCAAGAAAAAAAAAATGTTCATGACTGAAACTTAAGAATTTATAAAAGTTTAGCATTATAAAAGCCAGTCATGGTAATGCCATGTGTTTTATATTTATACGCATTGAAATTATCTTTTGTATATGTTCTGCCCTGAATAATCAAAGCAGGAATAAGAGTAGTTCCATATGTTCTGTTCCCATTGTTTCTAAATCCATTTTCATTTAAAATAGGAGCTGCAGGCTTCGCCTTAATAGGTGGGTTGGATATTCAAAACTGGGAGATACCTTAAAGCATTTTTTCTTGAAAAATGCTATTAAAAGTGTAACATGGTTAACTTAATGAATACAGCACTTATGCAACTGCAATTTTCTTTAAAATATCATTAATGTGGATAAAAAGCTGAAGAATACATTCGTGTAGATGGTGGGTGCTACAGCGGAACACACTCTCAAAGTTCAGAGCAAGGAAAATATGCCAAGAGAATTACTAAAATCCTTATTGAATTTTTTTCCATACATCTAGAAAAATCTATCAAAATTAGTAGTTCATTTTAGTTGGGATAAGAAACTACTTTAGTACATAATACTAAAATGAACCTACACTGTGTTTCTGATGGGGATTTGTGTATTGGGGTAAAGAAATATGACTATGAGAATGCCAATGCTTGCCCTTGAAAACAGATGTGGGTTAAGTTTCATTGAAAATCAGACTCTAAAGTTTATTCTCAAGGAAGCTAATTGTTTGACAACTGAGACATCTTTCAGTTCCTACATCAGTGATGACTTCTGCATGTGTTGCCATGGGTCTGTGTATGTACTGTGAAGTACAGCTCATAGACTGTGAGCTGTAATCTCAGACTGTGCTCAAGCTGGTTGATAAACATGCGGTTTAGCCAGTGCATAAATCCCCAAGAACATGTTAGTTATCTTTCTCAACACAATATTTGCATGCTGAGGAACTAGGTTTTACTTTCCACACAAAAAAATATTACTTGGAATAACACAATATATTGTGCAGATTTTTTGGTTCATGTACATATATATAGGCAGTTAAATGCCACCCTGACCCCCTATCCTGTCAGATCTTGGAAGGTAATCAGGATCAGCCCCTGTCAGTACTTGGATGGGAGACCTCCTGGGAATGCCGGGGGCTGAAGGTTCTAGTCCTGAGGACTTCACTGTCACCGTCCAAGCTCACTCGGCTGTGGCAGATGAACCCTTAGGAGTTAAAGGGTGGGGCCAGTTCCAAAACACAATGTGCCTCACCTAAAAAATTCACTGCGCAGGCTCGAAGGACACACGTGTGTGAGTAGAGCCCTTTGTTTGCGAAGACTAGCCATACATACACATACATATAGATAGCTGAACTCTTCAGAGAGATTAATTTCTCTGAATTAGTTTTGTTGTTTATTTGTTTTGTTGTTTGGGGTTTTTTTCATATTATATGTAGGTTTAATATATCTGCTTTCCTCTGTCTCTGAATAACAGTGTTGAGGGAATGGTTTCAAACTGAAAGAGAGTAGGTTTAGATAAGATATTAGGAAAAGATACTTGACTGAGGGTGGTAAGGCCCTGGCACAGGTTGCCCAGAGAAGCTGTGGCTAGAAGTGTTCCCTATCCCTAGAACTGTTCAAGGCTGGGTTGGATGTAGCTCTGAGCAACCTGATCTAGTGGAAGGTGTCCCTGCCCATGTCAAGGGATTTGAACACAGTGGTCTTTAAGGTTCCTTCTGACCCAAACCATTGTATGATTCTATGATTATTTTTTCCTTCTCAAATGCTGGATAATGCTTTGACTAGCACATTGTTTTAGTGTACATGCACCAGCAGCAAGTAAATAAATGCAGCTATATAGAACATGTATGGCATTGTAAACACTAGTGCTGATTATAATGCTATATGTTGCATACATGCCATTTTTTTAAGCTGAAAGTAAAATGATGTTCTGTTTTCCTCTTTGACTTTTCTGACCAAAGTGGTTTGAAATGGTTCATTAAGCTTTCCAAGGAACAGTTAGAAATATTTTAAAGATTAGTCTATAGTACATGAGCCTATGTGGCCCTCTGCAAGTTGTGGTTAGTCTTTTATTCAATGGAATATTCTAGCAAAATTGGTAACAGGCTCAAACCTTTGTAAGATTTCTTTATTTCATTTTATCATATTTTAAATACAGTTGAACATTTTTCCATCAAAGACTATTCTTCTGCTTATACACAACTAATATATCTGTATAATTCATTCATGTGTACAATTTTGCTCTAGTATTATACATTTTTCCTCCAAAAATCCTCCTAGCAGAATGCCATGGATCAGTCTGACCTACTTGTTATATAAAAAAGATGATTGCTAAAAATTAATGCCCCTAGTCGCAGTGAACAGTCTATATTTGTCAAATTGTGTCATCACTAATGTGCTACCAAAACCCAACACTTGCAGCATGACAGACCTGATCCTGAAGTGCATTTTCAGGTAGAATTGAAATGTATCTTTTTCTTTATGTTTTAACAATCTATGTGGTTCCTAAAGTGGTCTCTTTGTACCTCCTTATGTGAGAAAAATCTCGTGTTGAAGAATTTTTAGAGAGACGAGTTGAAGGAGCAAAGCAAAAAATAGGGTTTTAATGGCCAATACTGTGTACACAGGGTGCCTCCCCACAGCCAAATCGCCGAGGAGCACACGGAGGAGGGAGGGGTCACCCCAATTTATTTCCTTCACGCCACGCCCCTTTCCCCCCCTCCAGGAGTCCAGCCCTCCGTAGTCCATGTTTGGCACTTTGAACACTGATTCGAAGTCCTCACTTCTTCACTGCCTTCTTTGGGCAATTTCTTGCTGCGCCATCAACGCTGATTGGCTCATCCAGTTGCCCTCTCAGGCCCTCACACCGGCCGCAAGCCCCGGCAGCAGCCCCTCTGCTGGGACTGCAGCCTCACAGACTTCCCGCCAATTTCGCCTGTCTAACCTGCATGTGGAGAAATCCCCCCCACCTCCCTTAAAGGGCCAGTCCCATTTTCTCAGAAAAAAACCAATTAACACAGAACCTTTTAATTAACCAAACCCCTTCTTTCCACACCTCCCACAACGAACCCTCCCTTTTTATTTCTCACACTTAGTTACTGTTAGCTTTTGTGTAGTTTGAGTTCCCAAAGCAATGATCAGAAGCTCATTTTCTTCCGCACAGTATGACAGCCAGCCTGAATGGAAAAAAAAGGTATTAAGTGACTTAATGTCAGGGTTAGGATCATCCTATACAACATGGTACCTGATTTTCAGTTACAACTTCTGTTTTCATTAAAAGAATGCAATATTTATTGTTGTTTTTAACCCTTTTGAAGAACATGTAATATATAATACAGGCATTTCTTTTATCTATAGTTCTGAAGTTCCATACTAGATGTACATGGACAAGCTCTTAATTCCAGCAGTATTAAAGTCTTACATTTTAGGTTTGATTTTACCAGCATATGGTAATATTTGGGGATTATGAACAACTTCACTAAAACATGGTAGCTTATGGGGGTTGGTTTGTTGTAGCCTCGTTGATGCTGTGTGCGGAAGGAATCTGCTTCTCCTACTCTAGGATTCTCAATCCATTAACCTAGGAGAAGTGTGTGCTCAATGCTGAGCCCGACCATGTGGTCTCTGAGAGCCCCCGAGAAAGGACACACAGGAACCACAGGTCAGGACAGGAACAAAGAGAAAGTTTATTCAAGGAAACAGGTTTATATGGACTTTGGAGGGATACAAATTCTCCAGTAAGGGACAAGAGGGAGGTCTGGCTTCAGGCCAATAAGAGTAAGGGGATTTACATTCAATGGGAGAGAGTTTCAGATAACAGGAGGTCACTATCTGTGTCCCAGCCCCCTAGCCTGGCAGGGGACTTCTGGGAAGAAGACAGTGACACTGCAGTTTTACATTCAGTACATTCAAACCACACTAAAAACATCAGTTGTTAAGGCATTCTCAGTGCATGGCTGCTTTTCTTCATCAGTCCATTTCTGGCATGACATCCTCCAAGCCATGTATTGAGAATGCATTGCTACAGTAGCTGGCTTTCTATTTTCATTCATCAAGAATTGTCAAAAGTGTTGAGAGGTTTCTTTTACCTTGTCAAGATGTTATCAGGAAATGGTGAAAGATAAAGTTTATACCTGAAGCTGCCCCAGAAGGAAAAGTTTCTTTCACCATCAATGTGGCAATATAAAACATGCAACCTCTGTATTTACTTACTGCTGGAAGATGACAAATACACCTGACTCTTCATGAGGACAACATGTAATATATTGGACACGTTTTACATGTATAAATGTAAATCTACATGTACAGATGTAAAAAAGAGGCCCTGTTACCCTATCATATGAGACATGATGCTGAGTGATGCTAAATTTATAGGAGTATGGAGAGTGAAGACTTGGCAAGGCAAACACATTTCTTTATGGTGAGATGATGTAGAGTAGAATGAAAATCATTGCCACGGAAAGAATGTGGCAATGGAGGATGTGGAAACTTGGAGAGAAATCTTGGATGGTTACTGCCTAATTGTGTATTCATAATAACACACTACTACTTAAAATCTAAGGGGTGACTGCTTCATTGAATTGTGCTCAAGAACAAGATCAGCACTGGACTGTGGCAGTCTGGGGTCCCAGGTTTTAGGTAGTGGGATTTCCAAGTGTTGCATTTAATCTTTTCTAGAAGTTGTCTGGTTTCTCTCATGTGTTTGCTTGTTTGTTTGTGGGGTTGGTGGTTTTTTTTTTTTTTTTTAGGAATGGGAGCTTCTTGCTTATGCTTGCATTTTCTAAAATAGAAAATTTCTTTCAGTGTACTTCAACATCAACACAAGAAGACCATAAACAAGATAACCTTCAAGTTTTTTATGACAGGATGTGCTGAAGTCTGGTTTATGTGTACCTTAACCATATGATTATTTTTTACCTAACCTGATTAAGTGTGTGCATGGATGACACAGTCAGTTTTGAGTACAGTGTGTGTTCATGGAGTGAAATGGTAGTGAGTTGTTTGTTGTTGTTTATGTCCATCAGATTTTATTAAATCCTTTTACAAACTCTGTGTTACTAAACAATAGTCAGATGGTTGTAATTTGAAGTCTTGCTTTTGTGGTTAGATTCAGACTGGTAAAGACTGAGGACTTTCTGTAGCTGATTATTGGTGTTAAGGACATTCATGGATGGTGGAAATACCTTTTATAATATCTTCTTTTGTAAATAAATGCTTTTATAATCATCTCAACTGGCAAAATATCTTCCTGGATTGATTTAAAAGATTGCTTTCATTAAAAAGGTTAAGGGTTAATTGAGAATATGTCGTAAGTCTGTACTCCTTTCCTTTTGAATGAAATCTTCATTTTTGTTGTGCTTGAGTATTTACAATTTTTCTGACTTGTCTGCATTTAAAAGTATTCACACAGAGTTTGATGATCTGTAATGGCTCAAGACAGAAAAGGTTTCCTCTTATATAAATAGTATTTTGGTAGACCTTTTCTTAGTAGTACATTATTAAGTCATGACATCTTTCCTTATCCTGAAATCATAGAAAATCCTGAGTTGGAAGGGACTTACAAGGATCATTGAAGTCCAGCTGCTGACCCTGCACAGGACACCCCAAGAGTCACACCATGTGTCTGAGAGCATTGTTCAAACCCTTCTTGAACTCTGTCAGGCTTGGTGCTGTCAGAACTTCCCTGGAGAGCCTGTTTCAGTGCCCAAGCACCCTCTGGGTGAAGAGCCTTTTCGTAATATTCAACCTAACCTTACCTTGACACAGCTTCAAATGTTTTTGAAAGCATAATTTTAGTTACCTGTGGGCTAGTTTTCTTTGTACCAAGAAAGAATGTGACAGGTCAAAATAGAAATATTTCTCTGAAAAATATGTCTTAGGATATCAATGTCAAAACTTTGTCAGATACCGAAACTCCGTTCTTTTACATGATCCTTAAGTATGCAGGAACACTAAAAAGAAATAAAAGTTTAGGAAAACTTGGATCCTGAAATTTTCAAGTTTTGTCATATGGAGCTACAATTCAAAGTGTGATAAGTTTTCTTCACCAGTTGAATTCCCTTGTTAGTTTCCATTGCCTATCTCCATGTCCTTTTTTTTCTGCAATGAGAGCTGTCAGGATGCATCCAGGAAGATGAGGACAGGAACATATAAGACAGAAATACTACATTCTCCTATTCCTTTTATTCCATATGCCTATGTGGTGACATGTTTGCCTTTTCAACAAAAATAAAAGTCTTCTGGAGGCAGTAGAAATATTTCATGTAAAAATGTAGCATTATCAAAGTCTTTCCTCCCGCTGAAAACTTCTTTTTTTAAACTTTTGCAGATAAAAGTAAAGTTATCCCTAGAAATAATTATAATTAAATCCCTTAATTTGTTGTGGTTTACAAGTCATTACAGGTGTCTGGTATTTAGCATTTCCCTTATACCTTCTCTAAATGGAAAATTGGGAAGTTATGAAAAAGGCACCGTGAATGAATGTACTTCAGATATGTTGTGGGGTGATAGCCCTGATAAACTTGAGGAAAACGCCTCATCCCCCTGGAGGGGTGCTCCCAGAACCATTGTCAGAGGACAAAGACATCCCAGTGGCTTTCCAAAAGTGCTAAAGCCAGACTGATAAGATTAACAAAGGGTGGGGTGTTATGAAGATGACAATGGTATCCTTTGGGATATCTTCGAGGAATAAAGGGAGCCCTTCAGGCCTATGCTGTCTGTCAGCCCCAAACCAATTGTTGACTAAAGCCCATCTAAGAGAAAAAAAAAAATAATAGCAATTGGGCATGAACACAAACTGTGGAGAAATGCCATTGTCTCTGCAGAGGTACCTGAGAGCAGCTGCCCTGTCTCCTCCCATCCCTTCGGACAATGTAGGGGTGAGAAAACTATGTACTCTCTATACTTTATATTCCATAGCATATACTTTATTCTCTTACAATGCCTATAACTTTATACATTCTACCTTTTGTCTTACCTTATATTCTTATAATTTGCTTTCACTTTTACCTCACAGCTACTCTGATGCTAATTTCACTGCGGTATATCTTAACTCTAAAGGCACCTTGTTTACAACCTGTGTTTTGCTACTTTAATACTAATAATTATAATTTGCCTTACACCTCGTAACCTACTAGGCATATATCCTATTTTATATTAGTTGGTGTGCTCCTTTAAGGTGTGTAGTTCTCTTTTTTTTAACATGTGTGTTAATGGGAAACAGCTATATTCTTTCATTTAATTTGTGTTATAGAGAGAGTGGTGTGCAGGTCATTTTGTTATCTGTGTTACTGAGGGGTGTTCTAGATTTGCGTTTTAGGTGGTTGTGTTTCTAGTTAGTAGTTTTCTGTTGTTAGTTAAGTCTGTTGTGGGGGGTACACTGCCATACTGAAACTTAAGTTTGGTGTGCTTGTCTGTAGAACGTGTTTTGTGCTGGTTTCTTTTGGGTTTTTTTGATCATCAATTAAATACAATCATGCAGCCAGATGTTATCACTGGCAACATAACCTCCAAAATAACTGTCACATACTTGTATTAATGAAAGTTATTTTGGGAACTGCTGTGGAGAAAGTTCTTTTCTTGCTATTAATTGTGGTCCCCACAGCAGTGTGTCAAAGAACCTTCCAGCCTCTATGTTGTCCATTGTTTGACAGGCAGTGTTGGGCTCATAAGACTTCAATGTTCTGGGAGGCTTATAGCTAATATCTTCATAGAGAATGTTCTCCCTGGCTATTAAGTGTGGTCTCATAGCAGAGGTCAAAAACTCTTCCAGCTTGTGTGCTGTCTGTTGTTGGACAGGCAGTGTTGGGTTCTTAAGACTGATTTTCTGAAGGCACTTATAGCTAATAAGTTCTCCCTGGCTAAACTGTGATCCTCATGCGAAGGTTGAAAATCTTTCCAGCCTGTATTCTGTCCATTGTTAAACAGGCAGTGCTGAGTTCATAAAGCTTTGATTGTTCCGAGGTCACTTATTGCTAATAACTTTATATTAATACAGGTGGGACAAGAAATCTTTGCATTTCTGCCCCTCCTTTTTTATCTGACAGAAATGTGGTGTTATGGGTTTAGCCAGGTAGGCCTAAATTTGGGCCTTGGAGTTCAGATTTGGGCCTGAAATTGTCAGCTGCCTTGAGCTGGGCCGGGCTAGCTGGCAGCTGACCTCTTCTAGCCAATAGTATTTTATTCCACCCCATCTTACATCATCTCAATAGCAGTAAAGTCCAGTGTGTGGGTGTGGCTTAGGCAGTTCCACCTTGGCTGAGGTACAGAGAAGACGCCATGCTGTCCCAGGAGGGATGGAGAGGCCCAAGCCCACAGCACCGGCTCACCATCATGTTATCTTAGGGAAGTAAAATGTTTGTTCTTAGTTCTTCTCTTTGCTTAAGTTTGTCTTTGGAGAATTGACTTTTTTTTTTTTTTTAGAATGATTTGTAGTCAGAATGGTAAAATCTGTGCTTATTGGGGAGTGGGAAGTTATATTTAACTTGTGTAAGTGTGTGTTATATTGTAGTTTTCTCTTAATTTTCTCTTTTCTGTATAAATACATGTAGTTAGTTTCAGAAGAAACCTGGCTTTAGAGGTTTTTTTTCCCTCTCCTTTTTTTTTTCCCTTGGCTGGTTGGGGGGGAGGAAGAACCTTTTTCTCTGTTCTTGGGCAGTTGGCATTTTGCCAGTTCCAACCCAAGACATGTGGCCAGAGATATATTAGCCTTCTGCTTTCTGAAAGGCTTTAATTAGTATTTTGGCTAAATCCTACATCTTGTGGTAATAATTCCAGAGTTTGCCATTGGTACAAATAGTGCTTTGGGAATCCAAACTTTTGGTCTTCCAAGATCCTATATGCATTGGTATTAGAAAAGGATTAGTTACTCACCTCTGCTCTTAGTCTTCCTGTGTCTAATACTGCGTCAGGAAATATTTTACAAAATTATTGGACTGTTTTATTGCCAGCTTATGTTCTTTTATTTGTTAAAGGCTATCATGACAGATATTTCTTTGCAGCAGTTGTCCCTGAGATTGGGATAGTTGAGGATGTTCAACTGACTTAATGACATCTTGTTGTTCAGCTGGATATTCAAGAGCTTTCACAAGCACCTAGGCAGGTCATGAGCTCTGTTCTTTTCTCATGCTTTACATATGTGATCTTTTCTGAGGCACTTATGTCCATAAAGAAAAAACAATAGATGAAAAGAAATGAAAGATGGCAGATTAGAGAATGGACCCACAAATCTTCGTCTAGCGTTATTTTTATTGGTGTGATATGTGCTGCATTCTAAAGAAACTTCACTCTGTTTTTACCTGTTCCTTACTTGCCTTTCAGAGATGATTATTCCCAATCTATGAATGAGTATTGTTGATCTTCTGACACAAGTTTTCATTTAATGCTGGCGACAGTGACTCAGTTGGGAACTGTTCTTTTCATTCCTTCTAATGAAAGGAAACCAATGGCTTTCTTTATTAAGGCTGACACATTTTCCAATCAGAGGGAAAAGGAAGGCCTTCTGAGGACTTGAAAATATCAGAGGAAAGCTGATTAGCCTTTGCAGTTCAGAAATAAAATGTCACTGTGCAAAAGGAGAGGAAGACAGCAGGTGAATGACTTAAAGGAAAAACATTCCTCTTCATGTAGATCATTATTAAGAATACAGTTAAAAAGGTAATTTCATTCCAAGGAATCTTTACTGGGATTATTGTCACTTAAGATGTTTTTGTCAATTCAAAATACAAAGTGTATTTGAAAATTTTTGTCATCGAAAGATGTTTAAGGATGGTCTTGATAAGCGAAAATGTCGCAAAAATAACTGTTAAGAGAAAATTTTTACTTTTAGCAGCAAAGGTATTTATTGACAACGTTGGAGGCAAGCCAGTTCATACTGGGCAAAAACTTGCCTAACTTGTTTGAGTAAAATAAGCCATTTATAGCCTTAAGTTCAGAGTTAACACCCTCTAATTTCCATATTAATGACTGGATGGAATCTTGGGCAGAGCTTTTCTTTTGGCTTTGAATTTGGGTAGTGGTCTCCTGACTTCATCCCTCGGGGTGGTCTTGAAGCGTCTTCATCACTGCTGGACTTTTGCCTTTTCTTTGTTCAGTGACAGGACCTGTAAAACTTGGAAAACCTTGGCTCTAACTCCTAAAAATCTTGACTCTTTTACCATTTCATCCTATTGAAATGTCTAGCTTAGTTTAATGTATGAGTCCTAACCACGGTACACTGGTCTCTACACAACTTGTACCTGTACATAGTGGCTCCTAGTACTTCATGCTGTTCAGCCGCTTTACTGTGCAAACAACATTTTGCAGAGCAGAAATAGAAATTTCACAAAACTAGGGGCTTTTGGTCTCTTTTCTCTTTCAGTCTAAATGGTCAAGAGTGGTAAAAATTACTCCTGCTATTATCAGCTCCCTGATTATTTTTGATTCCTTGGTGTACAGACTTGCTTGTAAATCTATATTTAACTCTTGTTATTTTCATTCATATGGAAAAAGTGTTTTTAGGCATGTCACTTATGGAAGGAACTGAGTGGAGGTCTTAGAGCAGCCCAGGTTCAGAAGAAGAGTACCAGATCTTAAAACAAAAAATAGGAAAAGACTGAGAATATCAAGCATATAAGCCGTCAGTAAAGTGGGAGCATATGAAAAAGAGAACAAAATAAACAATTAAATTTATAAAAGTATTGTGGCTATCAAAAGCCGAAACAAACCAACAGCATAACAGTTACCAGTGTTTTGTGGGGAAGTGGGAGGTGTTTATTATGCTGAAAGGAGCATGTGTTAAAATTTTGTCAACTTGACTCATGCTCATGAACTGTTTGAACAAACTTTATCCAATTCTATGGATTGCCTCATTTTGTTATGGATTTTTTTTTTTTACCTTTTCCTCTCCCCATTCAGTCCCAAGAGGTAAGTATCCTATAAATCATTTGATGCTTTCTTACTTGTCTGTGTCTGCTGAGTTGGCAAATTCAGCAATCAAGTTCCTTGGTCTTATTTCTAGGAATCTAAATAATTTAAATGCTTTTTTGGGTTTTGACTACTAACTTAATGTTTAATGTCAGGTTTGATTACTCAAGTCACTGTTCCCTATCTAACAATAGCAGAGCCAAGACTTCTAGAAGAATTATGTCATTAATATCCATTAATGAATCTCTGGCCCTTGAATTTCTCTAAACTCCCTTTGAATTAGAGCTTCACTTTGCAACCTGACAGAAACAAATTCCACAAGTTCAAAACCTATTGTGTGAGACTTCTTAAATCTATTAAATGTCCCTTACTTCCCATCTTGGTAGAGTTGGTTGCAACAATTTTGCCTTTATGCTTTACAGCATCTTCATGGTTTTGGAGACATGATCGTATCCCCTTCACCTTTTTGGTCTTTTCTATCTTTTCTTCAGGAGGCAGATGCTCAAGTTGCATTTTGACATGGAGATTAGAACTGCTGCAATGTGGACTTCTATTACTTTTTGCTTGCATCCTTTCTATTGACACTCAAAGGTCTGTTGGCTTTTTTGTCTGTCCCATACTATTGTTGAAAGATTTCAAACTGTCGGTAGTGACTCGAGAATCCAGAGTTGTTTGCTGGTTTGAGTCCAGCAGCACATAGGCATCCTTCAGATATTTACAAACTTGCACCTGTTTACCCTGCAGCTCATCTGCTGTCTGATGCTCACACACTCAGCTAAGCGAGGTACTCACCATTATTGTGGCATCTGTCTGGCTGGAAAAGCTTAGTATTGTCAGTAAACTTGGAGATGTGACAGAGCATTTCCTTTTCTGTCATGAATGGTGAATAAAATGAGTCAACCATAGCACTGATGCCTGGAGGGCCCCAGGACTGACTCTTCTTTGCCCTGAAAAGGGAGCATTAGGCTCTTTCTTTGCTTTCTCTCTCTTAATCAGCTATTTCTGTTACAGAAGGACCCTCAGATAAAAGACAGCTCAATTTCTGTAGCTATTTCAGTTGAGAAACCTTGTTAAAGCCATCTCGAAAAATCCAGATACATTATGTCTGCTCCATGTCCATGTGGTTATTGATCTCCTTCAAAAAATGTGGCAGGGTGCTGGGCCAGGATTTTCCTTGACAGGAAGCCAGATTGTCCCCTTCCGAACAGGCTGTTTATGTGTAGGCTCAGTGACTGCAAGTTTTAGTGTAGACTTTCCATCTTGATTTACATCTTGAGATGAAATCAGACTCATGAATCAGTAGTTCCTGAAACACCCTGAATCTCTTTTTGTAGACAAAGGTTACCTGAGCAAGCATGGTAGTCCCTTGGCATAGCAATAGCTTAAACTTTTTTTAGTCTTGCAGCTGCTATGAGTTCGTTTGGAGCTCTTGTGTGAGTGCTGCTATCCACATCTAATTTATTAATTTGAATTATTAATTAATTTTCTTTATAAAAGGACTACAGAATTTCCTCTTCTTTGCCTTCCTCAATGATGAATCTCCCCACTGTGTTTGAATAAAATAACACTTCTCTGTTTATGTCCTTAATGTTCTTGGGTGTTCCTTCTATACTTTTACCCTTGGTAGTCCCAACAGGACCTATCTCTGCCTTTGAAGTGTTTAAAACATCTTAAAGTCACTTTTCTACTTTCATGTTGCCATTACAGATTTGTCTATCTGCAGATTAAGTTGATGCTTTTTCATGCCTAATTCTTTCCGGGAAATCTTAATCTCAACACATTGACAGGACCCAAGGGAATGTCCTGAAGCTGTGTCAAGGTAAGGTTAGGTTGGATATTAATGAAAGGTGCTTCACACACAGGGGTGGTTGGGCACTGGAACAGGCTCTCCAGGGAAGTGGTGACAGCACCAAACCTGACAGAGCTCAAGAAGCATTTGAACAATTCCCTCAGGCACATGGTGTGACTCTTGGGGTGTCCTGTGTAGGGCCAGCAACTGGACTTCAATGATCCTTGTGGACCACTTCCAACTCAGGATATTCTATGTTTCTGAGTAAGCACAAAAATTTTTGACAGATAGGACTCTCAGCTTTGAAGCATCTGGAAGCTGCTGGAGCGTGCCACACTCTGGTTCACTGCTGTTCTCCATTAGCAATTTAAACATGCCTGGTAACTTTGAAGTACCACAGATAATGGTCTAGAGAAAAACTAGCAAGCCTCTGTTATTTTTCTGGTGTTTTTGTTCCCTAAGGTGAAAGAACTAAATGAGCACTAAAAGGACCATTAGATACAGAAAAAAAAATCATGACAGCTAGGAGAGTTAGAAGACAAAATTTCAGTCTAAAGAATAAAAGTCAATAAAACAAGTTGATGGTATTCAATTTTTGTCACATTTTGAGTATTTTTATGGACAGCTTTTAACACACTTTATTTTGGGAAGCAATTTTGGGGTTATTTTAACAAAACTTAAATTCCATTTTTGCAGCTAAATACTTCAACTTTTTTCCCCTATTGTTGAGGAATTTTTTCCCTTCCATAGACGTTTTGATTAACTGCCATTTAAGGGTAAATACAGGCAATTCAAATCAGTAATTCTATGAAAAAACATTTGTCTTGAGCATTATTTAGGATGTTTTATCTTCAGTGTTTTCCATGCAACTTTGTGACACAGATGTTGATTTTTAAGTCCTTTAACAAGTCATTTCTTTGCCTGAAGGAATTCAAAGACCTTACGTTTCCTGGAAAATTGATGTTTCTGTTTCACTGCTCTGCTCCTAAATGTCACAAATACACATTCTACATAGAAACTCTGTAGAATCACAATATGAGCTGTGAGCTTATATGAAAATTTTCAGAAATATCAATCTGATGGATCAATACCAATTTCATCTTATACAAGTTATTTCGTCAATTTCTCATCTCAGTACTGAGGAGAAAAATCCAGATCAGTTTTTTAAAGAGCAATTGTTTAATCACAGTAAGACTTAAAGCAGTGGACCCTGAGAAGGCCTCCATGTATGCAGAGGTAGCATGTACAGCATCACAGCAGTTGTATGGAAATACTGTATGAGACACTTGTGGAAATCTATTTTCTTTCGGTGTAGTCAGGATTTCTAACTTGCGCTACCTGACCTGTGAGACCTTTCATCTGATATTTGGAATATAGCATGTTATCAATCTAACTATCTCTGTCTCACCTTGTTAGAAAATTCAGGTAAATACTGCCTTGGAGCAGTTGCAAAAGCATTTATTTAACCTCTCATATTTATTTTATTTAAAATTATCCCTTACTTTGTTCTTTCATTCTTCCCATATTTTTAGAACCTAGAAAAGTAAGTTTTGTTTCCCTTATGAAATTCTGTGCAGCTAGAGAAAGGCCAGCACACTAAATTTAAGTAGTTGGTCTCCTGTGACATTTGCACATTCAAGCTGAGGTTGCATACAAATGAACACAAGGAGAAAATGAAATTTACTGGCATGAATTCCGTTTCTAGGAATTGCTTCTACATTTGCTGAGCTGGCACCTGTCACAGGCAAACACTACTTGGTTAATATAGGTTAACCAAATCAGGATCAAAGGAGTTTAATTAATTTAATGATTTATTAATGATGCATAATTAGCCGGCAATCAGTGAAACACACATTTGGGATCAATATGACTAATGCAACAGATGAAACAGAATACTAAAGACTTCTCAAGAATTAATAATCTTTACATATTCAAAACATCCTTTTGCAACTAATCCTTGCATTTACAGGCATCTCTTTCTGGGCACGTGGGCACACAGTTGTAGGAGATGTGGGTGATCCAGCCTTCTGTGTAGTTGTGCTGCTCCCCATCATCACCTTAAAAATAGAAAGGAAAAAGAAAAAAAAAAGTGCTGCATGATTTTAACACTGCTAAAAGGGTGGATTGGAGAAACACCAGGACACGATTCCCAGCTCTTCTCAGGATTTGGATAGATGGCTTTATAGAGATTGTACAGTTTTTAGAATGCTAAAGGCTCCAAGCTGAGCTAAATTCTGCACCCTGAAGAAGTTATTACCCATGGTGCTGAGATTTTTATTCTTAAACTGTTTGACAAATGAGATTAAACTCAAAGCAAAGTAGGCAATATCCTGTAGAATCTCAGGATTCTGGAGTGTGTTGTTGTTTACCGACTTGTCTTTTGGCACTTTTTTTCCTCCATCTCCATAGCAGTTTTGACCTTGCCAGGGACCAAGAACATTTGGAAGTAGTTTCTGTAGCTTAATGTCTTGGATTGAGCTGGCAAAGCACCAACTGCCCAATACAGAGTCAGTCCCTCACCCCCACTGAGAAAAGGGAGAGAGGAAAAAAACCTCCAAGATTTACACTTAAACTAATTATATATATTTATACAGAAAAGAGAAAATTAAAAAACTACAGTATAACACACACCTGCACAAGTTAGATATAACAAAAAATAACTCCCCATTCCCCATCAAACACAAATCCCACCATTCTAAGTACAAATCACTCCAGCGAACTCAATCTCCTGAGGGACAGATCCAAGCAGAGAGAAAGACTAAAAGCAAACATATTACTTCCCTAAGATAACGTGGTGGTAAGCCAGCGCTGGGCTATTTCTCCTGGGACAGCACAATATGTCCTTCCCAGATGAGAAGTCATGAAGGAACTGAACTAAGCCCCTTCTACACCTGGTTTTATATCTGAGATGATGTTGGAATATGGTATGGAATACCATTGGCCAGTAGAAGTCAGCGGTCAGCCTACTCTGAAAACTAAAGCCTAAATTTAGGCCTAGCTTAAACCATAACACAGTATAGTCCAACTGAACAGCTGAACTGTAGACAAGAAAGTAACTTTTATAGGTCAGCAAAACTTTCTTATTTCTAGCCTAATTTAGGTGGCTCAACATACAATTCTACTAATTAATCATTTTAAGTGGACATAATTATCTTTGTAGACTGAGAGACAGAATTAATGCAATTTTTTTTTTTTAGTCCCTAAAATCTTAATAAAAATACGGAGTTGCTCAAAGTATGTCTAGCAATTCTGTCCCTATAAAAAGTGTATTGCTTTGGTGTGCTGTGCTTGGTTAGAACTAGCAGAGATATTTCAAATTTATTTCTACCCTTTCATCTGTGGTCTCCTGTTGTTATTATAATAGCGTATTAACACGCATTTTCCTGCAATTACTACATTTAATTTTAAATATGCCTTCTGACATTTTCTGCCTTCAGTACAAAATAAGCTCACTTCATCTATTTGATTTGCTGACGTGAAGTACACAAAATATATTGGATTTTCTTATCTGAACTTTTTCGTTTATTTGCACATCAAAGAAAACACCTTAAAATGTGACTAGAATAACCCTGTTTGCTGAAGTAGGCAACAAAAGCTTGAAGACATTTGATGGGAAGTGGAGAATTGCATATCAAACGTGTAATTTAAATATTTCTAATGCTGCTATTTCTGATATTCTGCTGCTTAAAAGTTATTAAATCTGCTATCTTTCAAGGCCAAGATAACAAAGGAATAAATATGAAGCAAAATAGAGTTTTCAGGATGCAGTAGCATAGTTTTGGATGCATTTTGAAAACAAGAACTGCAAAGTTTCTTTGGGATCTTCAGGTAAAAATGATATAAACCCACAGATGAGAGTTTAATGGGTTTAGGTGGGAGAATGAAGCTTTGGAAAATAAAGAAAGATGGTACAGAAACCTACAGATGGATTCAGCTACTGACTAAAGTTCAATAATGGCAATCGTGATGGTGACTTACTGCTAGAGATACAAAATTTGGGAGCATTGAGGGCTTGTATAACAATGAATAATCCCAGCAGACCCTTGAAGGACAGCACTTGTTATGGATTCCACTTGGACATTGAGCTGTTGATTGTAACTCTTTGTGTTTGGTCACCCAGACAATTTTTGAAAGTAAGAATGTTGTGGGGAGCAACCTCACAGTCCTTACAGAGGTCCAGGTAGATGCCACCTGGAGCTCTTTTCTTGTCTATTGATGTAGACATTCCACCAGAGAAGGTCACTTGGTCAGGCAAATAGTGCAGTTCTGTATTTACATTTTTGACCATATTTTGTTAATTGCTAAAACCTGTGCATAGTTCAGGATTATTGAAACATTCAACATTCAGTCTGTAAGTTTCCTGGCTGAGTTATATACATATGTTAATTTGAATTTTAAAAATTTGTGAATGAGTAGTGTTTTGAGAAATAAATAACCAAACAAAAAACTCAAACATTTAAAAGAGAGAACCAAGGCTGTGCCTTTATGTTTTCTCATTGGGCATGGAGTCAAAGTGATAGATCTTCTGTATGGGCAGTGTAGATGATTAGGACCTTTCTTTAGCATTAAAAAAAAAAAAAAAAAGATACTGAATATATGCCCTGAAAACTACTGCTAATATAAAATGTTCTTTTAATTTCATGTGTTTTGTGTTTCAATGTGTAAAAAGGGGGAAAAAATGTTGCTGAAAAACCATCTTTCACCTGCTGAGAAAGATGTTGATGCATAGGAATAAAGGATATTAGAATATATTAAAAAATGAGGAAGATTACATGGAACATCTTGAATGTTACTCAGAGAATTAGTTGTTAAAAATTAGACCTTTTAAATAAATTATTCAAGAGTATAGATAAAGTAAAATAGAAGGTGTATTTGAAATTAAGTTTAGGAAAAGAAACTTTAAGAAGTGACTCTATGATGAGATTTTCTTTCTGACCTACTGAAATAGTTTGCACCCTAAAAAGTAAGAATAATAACTTCTTAAAAAGGAGAGTCAAATTCAAATGCTGATGTTGCAACTTTATGAGGATAGGTAGCTATATTTTACAAGTATTACAATTTTAAGGTATATAAAATTAAAAAAAAAATACCCCTTTCAGAAGGACTTAGGTCACTGTCCTCTGTTGAAATCAACAAGAATTACCTGTCCAGACTGAAATATCCTACACTGTTTACTGACCTATGTCCAGATATTGAAAAGAAAATGATGCATCTGTAGTCACTTCCAGCAGAATCATCTGACTATAAATAGCTGGAAAACAGTCTGCTTATCTTTCTGTTTTGCCAGACCCTAGTCTTTCTTCACTGTCTTCATTTCCATTGTAGTGTGTTCTCAAAAGCCACCAGTGTTTGGGTAAAATTCATTGCTTTATTTGAAATGTGCATAATCAGGTTTTCTACAGCCAAGTCTCCCAAAAGATTGATTCTGACAGAAGCTAAAAGAAGCAAAAACTCTGCATTTACTTTCATTTATTTTACAACTACAGAGATCTTTTTCTTTTTTTTTTTCTTCTTCCCATTTACAGAAAGCTACCCTTAATATCAGGTGTGCATCTGCAGGGGTGGCTGCTGATTTATTTCTGGACAAAGGGAATGAAATAACATTCAACACATTTGGACTTCCATGACTCTTCCAGTAGGTTTGTGTAAAACTGGGTCTCCTGCTCGCCTGTCCTCTTGCCTCCTTTGCTTGCAGCACAGTCTGTTTACAGCAAGGGTAGAGGCGATTTCAAAATGAGCAAGACTCTTTGTAGCATAAAGGTATTAAGAAAAACAATAAGAAAAAAACCTCAATACTAATGAAATACATATTTTAAATAGGAGCAGGGTTTGGGTCACCCATTTTAGTAATCCTATAAAAAATAGTGAACTTGGTATGTTCTTCTGAGGGTGAGGTCAAATCCCAAAAATGGATTTGATTTTCAGATAAATGGAAGGAGACAGAACATTGTTAAATCTGCTACTGCTTTTGCTTAGGAAAAACCTGAAAATATATTTTTTCTCAAAGTTTGCATATATGTATTTGTATAAATTCTCTCAGCTGTATGGGAATGTACCAGAATTAATTTCCTTTAATGGTTGTATCATGAGGCAACCTAGACCAACATGTAAATGTAAGACTACATGCAAAATATTTAAATAAGGTCTCATTTAATGGTTGTGTTTAAGGGGATGAAATGATTGGGCTTTAAAGTCAGCTACTCCAAGTAAAAATTGATTATTTAACATAAAATCTGAGGACCAAGACTTATTTGGGGGATTCTAAATGATGACTGAATAAATTCCTTTAATTGTAAATAATTCTTGCAAAACATCTGTGCCTCAATGTACTCCTTTGTTAACATCTGGGGTTATATATCAAACAGAGCCCTCAAACCTTGGCAAACCGGGCATTTTCTCCCAACTCGTGGTTGTATTGCATCAGTTTACTTTCATTGACATTATTGTCACACTTCAGTACTTTGTTTCTTTTTGTTTTGGTTTGGTTTTGGTGGTTTGTTGTTGTTGTTTTTTTTTTTTTGGTTGGTTAGGTTTTGGATCTTTTTCGGGGGTTCTGTTTGTTTGGGGTTTTTTTCTTGTTGCTTTTTGGGGTTTTTTTAAGAGTTACTGAGAAACGAAGTTGAAGAGCCTGGAGGGCTTTTTACTGAACCTACTGTTTGGTTCTGAAATGTATGAAAGTAGAAATGTATTGATACATTTGGGAGATAGAACAGGCACTTCTAAAACAATGCCAGTGAGTTCAGCTCACCAGGCTGTTCTCTGTGGTTGAAGAGGGAAAGATACAATTATAAATTGTATTCAAATTAAGGATTATAGCAGTATTTGGAGCATGCCAGTTGTTCTTTTCTTCCTGAGAAAGTTTCAGTTTATCCACTGGACTTTTCTTACAATATTTAGTGTTCCAAACAGTTTTGGAGCTGTGCCCTTAAAATGCTTAAATTTTAATGTTGGTTTCACTTAGCAAGATTCGAAAAATATTAGGTTTACTTATTCCAGCATTTCCGTGACAGTATTCATCAGTGAGCATGTAAAAACATCCTTTGCAATTTAAAGATTGAACATGGCTATGATATAGGGAATATGCAGTTTGGAAAGCAGGAAAACAACAGAAGGGCTATAAACATTACTTTCTCATCAGCCAGAATTATGAAAGAGTCACAAAAAGTCATGCAAATATTTATGCAGGAGTAATAAAATTTCTGTGAGGTACCTAATGAAGTCTGAAGTCAAGCTGTCCAAATAATAATTCATGTATTCTCACCATCAGTGATTAATTGTAAACATTCTTTCCTTCCTAAAAATGACATTGTCTTAGTATAATATTAGACTAAAAAAATCAGTTTCAAGAAGCAGAAAATATTGTCAGAATTTTCTGTGCTTCAGTCTATGACAAATTCATACTGGCACACTTGTGCCCTCAGGTCTAAGAATTTATTTGGCTATCCAAACAGTATAATTTTAAGTGTGTGTACACATATATATTTAATAATAGGACTATGGAAAACTATTTGCGGTAGAAGCCCAGATTTGGTGTCAGGAATGTCAAAGCTTGGCTCATCCCAGGTGAGGATGGTGAATGAGCAGACCTAGTTCACAACTATTTAACAAAGGTTAAATCACACCTATAGTGAGGTGTGACTCCTCTACAGTAAGAAAATAAATGGAATACCTGAACAGTGCTTCAAGTGCTGGTGTTGCAAAGGGGAAATGTTAATGCTATTATCTTGGATTCTTCCAGTGCCTCTCATCTCAGAGTTTCTGGACTGGGGCTGTGTATAGTGACAAGTTCAGCAGTCTTGTTGATTGCATTGTTATCATCCAAAAGGAAATTACTGCTCTACAGCTATTTGGGGGATTTTAACCATCCCATTTACAAAGAGTTTGCACTTTGTACAGTGATCAACGTCATGCAAGGTTGTTCTAACTGGCTTTAACTAGTTTTTCAGCAGTACCTGAAAATCTTCCTGATAGCTTGCCTAAATGAATGCATTTAAGAGTTGAAATTTTACTTCAACATGCAAAAACACAACTACTGCAACAAATGTAATCAAATTAGATTTGTTCTATTTCTTGGCCAGACTGTTTTATCTCTATTCAGGGAAAAATAAGAAGTATATTGCTTAGATTTACTTGTTAGTGAAGCACGATTGTCTATTCTGGTTTTGTACTTTGAATTTAATGCAGCGCTAAATAGTAGAAGACACTTAAAAATTGCATACAAGGGTTCTGTATTTATCTTAACTTCTAAAAAGTGCTGGCATTTACAGTTTGGGGAAAGGTGTTACATGACTTAAAGACCATAAAGTCCAACACAGCAACATTTATTTTAATTTTCTTTTCAAATTTCTACTCTTTATATAGTGTCTTTTTCTTAAGTTTGCAGGTGCCCAGGAGGTTAGTCTGTCACCTGGGTCTGAGGACAGATTCTGCTAGAATGAGGACATTGTAAAGATTACTCTTACTCTGATCAATTACTACAAAATGTACCACTTTGGTTGCTCAGAAGCACTGTAGGAAAGGAGTAAAACTAAGCTATGAAGTAGGAGTGTCCAGTAATTTTTTAATTGTGAATCTGAGCTGCTTAAATGTCTGTGACTGGCAGGACTCCTATAACAATAGTTTCATTTTATAGAGAATTTGAGAAAAGAAAATCAAATAACAATAAGGGGAATTTTTGATGAGGATTTTTTTTTCCTAATTTAATTCAGTCTCATGCTTTAATAATTGGACTGGATAATTTAGAGATAAATTTTAATTTGTCAGTGTCTGTAATCTCTGAGAAAAGAACGCATGGACATTTACAGAGAAGTTTTTGTGTGAGTTTGAGGTTCCTTTGTTTAAGCAATACTTTTGTAAGGATGCTGGAATGGAAATTGTGGAAGTGCTTAATGCAAGTCAGGTAAATATTAATGAGTGTGTTTGTTATAGTGTTTACTACTTAAAGTGTTGTTGGTAATTAAAGGAATGATGAATATTTTCTTCTATCTTCTAGTCTCCTATCCTCCAAAATATTATAGGCAAATGGAATGATAATTAAAAGGGAGGAAGTTTCAAGTCTTGTATTTATGTGTAGAATTTCTCAGTGTCAGCTCACAGCATTTCTAGTTTGTCAGTTGTGAATTTATGCTCTAGTTAGTGGTCACTCTTTATCCACAGGTGAAAGGAAAGGCATTCTCCTTACAGATGTATTGAGTAGGATATTTTTCTCCCTTCTTTTTACTGTCCCCCAACTCCTGCATATAAATACTGCCCTAGGCCAGGAAAACATCTCTTTCAGTGTGTTCTTAAATTATGAGTTACTATCATTATGTTTTAGAAACATCATAACAATAAAATCCTTTACAAATGCCATACACCTATGTAGCTATAACTTGTATTTAGGCTACTCTTGCTGTTTTCTGGCAACTATTTTATTGATGGGGAATAGAAGACAGATATAAATAGCACTTAGCCATTTAATTGCTGTTATTAATGTATTTTGCTGTTCCATGAAGTATGCTGGAGCACTTTCATGGAGGCTTAAAATCAGTTTCAGTATAAAAAAGCAAGTGCATCATGCCCTCAATGGTTTAGATTCATGCACAGGCTTCATCAAAACACTCAGACATCAAAAACATGGAATAAGATGTTGCTCTGGCAGCTGCTTTTTAATAAATTTCTTCTTCTAGAGGGAGAAATGTGTCCAACTGTGAAAATGGTTACTTTCCTGGCATCTGAAGCCATGCAGACTTTATTTTCATGAATGAGATACATGATACATGTAGCAAATGCAAGGCTAGCAGAATTATTAACCAAGCTCCAATTCCATCACATTTTGTTTCCACTGTATTTTGTCACTGGGTAAGAGCAGTGTATAATTCTTAGCGCTTACTCCAGCAGGAGTCCTTTGTTTCCTGTGGTAAGACAGAGTAACCTTACTCTAGTTTAGCCATCTCCAGGAAACACTAACTTCCTCTGCAACCAGCACGACAGGTGAGGAATTCATTGAATGGTTTTGAGTTTTGTGGTCCTGATAAAACCCCTACATGTCTCTGACATTTACTAAACACAAAAACATCATCTTTGTCCTGGATTCAGAATTTTCAAGTCAGCCTTAATCAGAACTAATCAATTAAATCCTTGTGGGTCACACACGATATCCAGCTGCGCTGATTTGCCATGGGTCTATTTAACTGAGTGATTAAATTTATATTTTCAGCCATTTAATTATTTTCCAGTGTTCCAATTCTGTGAAAATTGATATTGAATGGTTTAGTCTTTGCAGTGAATTTAAGGTTGTCTTCTTTTATGTAGCAATTTGACATCTAAACTCTGAGATTAGCATACTAAAGTCTAAAAAGGAGGATTTCTGTAATTTTATTTAAACAGATACACCTGTGGCTATATTTTTTCCCACAATTTTCAATTTAGAGTGTTTAATAGAAGTACTCAATTATAGTAGTGTATTTTATTCCTCCCCTCACCCTGGATTCCTACTTCAGAAATCTTTAAAGAAACCTTTAAACCTATGAAGGGGTCTGACTTCTTTTGGTTCATGCATGTATTGGCAGAATCAATCATGTTCCCAGCCTGCTTATCCCTGAAACAATTTTCACAGTCTCAGAGTTGGCCTTTAAATGTAAGGGCTTTAACGATTTCAAAATGAAAAAAAAAAAAAAAAAAGCCTTTTGCTTGATGATGTAGACCCAGTCCAAATCTGCTTTTACTTTGGGAACTTGCTGAAAGATTGCATTTCTGGCAAGGACCCACATCTCTTGAAAGAACTCGATAGGATTTAATGGAACTAGTAATTAGGACATCTGACCTTGTCACTTGGAGTGCTGCAAGTGGCATCTTGGGGCCAGTGTGAAGACAGGCCTTGTACACACAGGGGAGTTGTCATAGCACCAAGCAAATCTACATAAGTTTGAGAAGAAAAAAGAACACCTCTATATCCCTACATTGCTGCTTCATTGGTGATTAATAGCTATTATTTGGACAACTAAGGATTACCCACTTATATAAATCTTCTGAAGTTCTTCCAAACAAGATTTTTAATCTCATGCAATAGATGTTTATTTCTTTGTCTGCTTTGAGGCACTTCACCATCTCACACTACAAACAGGAAACCAGACACAGGAAAATGTGTAAAGAATTAAGAAATAAGCAGTGAAGACAAAAACTACTGATGCTGTGCTAGAAAAATACTATGGGGCTAAACCATTGAAGACTGACTGTCACATGTGTTCCATATTAGAAGGTATCTACTTGTTGAATTTAAGGAAAAGGTTTTACATTTGTGGTCTACCTCTAGTAGTCTTCATCCCTGGCTCTGTAGCAGAATCTCATCTGCTTTATTGGAAGTGCGAGGCAGTGTTCTAGTTAAAGTTAATATTGAAGTGAGGCATTTATCATTGAATTTATAAAAACATACGTGGATTTCACAGTGAACTCTCTTTTTCTCTTAATTGCAGAAGTCTTTTTTCCTATTCCAGTCTTTGTTGATCAGACAAGTTTCTCTTCTGCCTTCAAGTGAAGTAGTGGATAATTAACCCCCTTCATCACATTGCATCATTTCAGAGAACTGATTTATTGCATGTAGTTTATATAAGATATCAAGGAGACTAATGACTGTAGATAAGAGGTAAACATAACGGCATTTACTTGGTAATAAGAAAACATGTATTGTATTTAAAATTGTCTAAGGGAAATGCAGTTTGGTTTAACTTAAGGCTAGATACAGCTTTTATATCATATTAAATTCATTAGAAAATAGAAATTGGTTTATTATTTAAATTAGAGATAGGAGCTCTTTGGTGCTCCATTTTCAGTTTGTCATCAGTTAATTACAGTTCAATCTATTTATCACTACATTAATCTCATGCTAATGAGGTTAACATAATGAGTAGCCCAGCATTTCATTATATTACATTTATTTGAATGCCCAACTTGAGTACACCATATTTAACTGAAATAGAAATTTGGAAAATGTCATAGGTTAGAAATGAGACTGAAAATGGAGCTCCCCTTGCATTGCATGTGCAGTTCCTGTTGGTCAGAGAAGAAAAAAAAAAGGATAAATTAACCCATCTAAATATATTTAATTTTAATCCTTAAATGTAAAGAGAACAAACAAGCCCCAAAACCACCAGGTAGTGGTGCACCTCTACTGAGGCAGACAAAGCAAAGGATATGTCAAGTTTGTAAATGACAGGTTTTCAACCTTTGCAAGGAAAAACTAAATGAGGTTTATAGTTCAGTAGTGAAGAGAATTGATATTAAGGAGTTGCTGGAGCAGCTGTGTCTGAGGCCTCCAGATCCTTCCTGCAACTGTCCTTCCTCAAGACCTTGCCTCCCTCACCTGATGGTCTTGCAGCCCAAGCAACAAGTATCATGGTCTTCCAGAGACACAAGTTCCTGCTACAGAGTGGCCTAGGGTGTTTTGCACCCAATCCTGTATTAACCACTTGCTATGTTTTCAGTGTGAACCAAAAGTCCATTCCTATGTTTAGAATTCAAATGCCTGGCTCAAGTACACTGATTTGATGTTTATTGAGCAAAAAAAGACACAGAAAATGGGGATATGATGTTATACCTGAGGTTGCTCTTTTGGGAGACTTCAACAACAAAAATCTCTACATTAATGTTGAAAGCCAAATTTTTACCTAAACTGGCAGTGCTTTTGGCCCCACTAAGTGAAAGTGATATGACTGGGGAAAAACCACACACCTCACAAACCTGACTCTGCAGCATCTTTGAACTGTATAAATCACAGTATTACTATATAAACCAAGTATGTTCGCTTTGAAAACTATTACTTCTCAAGGCCTTGTGCACAAAACCTGAATAGTTGCTGGAGGGGGAATCAGTTGAGCTGAGAGAGCAAACAGGTGGCTTTCACTTTCACAGGTGGCCTCTAAATTATGGTAAAACACAGTAATAGATTCAGTAAAATGACTAAGTAGAAAAATAAAGATATATGGATATGTGGTAAGAAATGTAAGCATTTCTTGTATGAGGTTTGAAATGAGGAATTTGTGTGTACTTAAAGAGGCTTGAGTGTCATTGCTCTCTTGCAGTAAATCCTACGTGACCACAAGAATTTCTTTGCATAAAACTTGTTGAAAAATTGAGATTGGACTGATGAAATTTGTTTGGTAAGTGCATAATATTTCAGAGTAATTCTGTGTCATTTAATGAATTGGTAGGAAGATATTTAGTGTCCTGTGACAGCTGTAATGACTGCCACTAAATTTTTCATATCACCTGTGCCTCACAGTGACATCTGTGCTTACCAATAGTATATTTTCCCTGTGGTAAATAGCAATGGTGAGCAAATACTGATTTTTCATAGGTTCTTCTGTGCATTAGGCTGTTAAGGAGCACAACAGAAATAAATAACTGTGCTTGTCAAACACTAATTAATTTTCATACCACTGTATGAAGGAACTAAATAAGATGAGACTAATTTTAAAAATGGAAAAGCAACAAAACAAGACTTTAAAAATGGACAAGAAAGTGTCAGAGCACATTGATAGCACAGCCAGCAATAAAGGCCATAGTCTACCTTTTCAGAAAGAGGTGCTCATTAAAAATCTCTAGTGGTTCTACTTTTTAAAAAGTCTTTGCTCAACACTGTCTGGAGATTATGAAATACTATGCCACCTAAGAAAATGGAACCACCTGAAATCACATCACATTGAAAAACCCGAAACCATCATATCCCTCCCAAGAACAGAAATAGTCCAATTTACTACTATGCACTATAAACAGAAGAGCGTTTTTTCATTTCAAAATACTTAACAAAATGTAAAGTCTTTTAAGACTGTGTTTAAATAGTTCTTTCAATACCAAAAATTTAAAATGTCACCTAATAAGAGACACAGTGTTAATATTTTATTTATTTTTCAATGCTTTAGTTTCTCCAATATTGATAATAGTTACAGAGGGAAAGTTTTCCAAAGTAAGAGATTGGTGCACATCAGAAAGTGGCAGCAACACAGGTTAGATGTCAAAAGAATTATGACACCAAATTAGAAAGATAAAAATATGAGCTTTCCGGCATTTATTTTATTTCAGCTTATCTTTTTATAGGAGACATGGGTGACAAATGCTCTAAATTGGCTGTCCTGCTCCAGGATTTTGGAAGACAAATTTGTCAAGGGAGAGAGCTAAAGCACCTAAGCACTTTTGTTTAGTAAGCAGCTGAGCTTTGAACTTAAGAGACTCTGTTCTCCATTTTAAAGAAGAACTTAATAATAAAAGTTATGGCAGTTTGATCCAGGCTGAGGTCTTCCATATATAGCCAGTAGAGGAGGACAAATAAACCAAATAATGTCAGAATTATTTTGCATTACATTTTGCTTAGCATGCCTCATTTTTCCTTTGATAATATAAGGCCAAGTTAAATACTTCCAAGCTGGAAGTAGATAGGAAGGATTTATTTACCTTTATTTCTTGTGGCTGGATTACATTATCACATTGGCTGTAAACTCCTTTATACAAATCTATCACCAGTGTGAGCCCCAGCCATGTCATGGAACAGTGTGGAAAGTTCTTTGGGATACCAGTCTTCTCCCTGGGAACCAGTTCAAAGATATTGTGATCCCTAAGTTCTCTGAAATATGAGGTGCATGTTCTGTTGATGAGATGAAGATGCTCAGTTCAAATGCTAGGTCAGGATTATCCTCACTTTAGAGCAGCATTTTGACTAATTGTCTGGAATTCAGACAATTTTTAGGAGGAAAAAATCCATGCTGTTTTGAGAATAGTTACCTATTTTACAGTTGCTGTTTAAATATAACAGATATAAGCTAGAGGTGTTTTGGCTTACCACACTAGAGTATAAACAAGACTATTTTGTGGAAACTGTATAGCTAATAAGTCATCCATATATTTATATTTATATATACAGTTTAGACTGGTTTTTGTATTCTAAGATGGATTAAAACAGATTGAATATGAATGAAGTGTTAACTTCTGCACTATTTGGTTCTCTTGATTTATCTCCACTCCCTTATTTAACAGAGGAGAAGACTGAATGGGGATAGTGAAGTTGAAAGAAAACTGTGATGCCTTTTCTACAGTTATATACTGTGGAGCTACTGTGGGCTGTAATTTGTGATAAAATATGATACTTTAATTTGAAATCCATAAAAACTCATTTACTTAAAGGTTTCAGGAGGGATGTAGGAGTTAAGCTAGTGGAAGAATAATTCTTGAGAGAACATGAACTTAAAGATGTAACTAAGTGTCTTGAGACCTTAAGGTGATTAGTGCAGGAAAGTACCAGTTCCATCATCTCAAAAACCTACGGTTATCAAAAGAGATTAATTTGTCAGCAGCTTCTCTTAACACTCAGTGCTTTTGCCAGGATTTGTAGCACACACTGGCACATGTGCATCTTGTCTGCTTTCCTCTGAGACAGATTTAAAAGCAGATTTCATCACAGTGATGGAAGAGTGGAGTCCTGGAGGGTCTGTGTCCTTAAAGTGTGGCTGCTGATGTTTTTTCTTTCCATCAGAATTGGTCATCCTCATATTTTATATATAAGTATGAGGGCATGCCATTGGGTGTTATTAACCTTTCTAAAAGTCAGCCTTCTACATTTAGCTCTGGGAAACAGAGAAACTTTCTTGCTTGAAATGTTTAAATACCCTATGGTGAGATGTTTTATAGACAGCTTCTGCTTCTCTGCAGTTCCATAAAATTTATCTTAAGTCTTTCATTTGTAAGATAGCACTGAAAGTACTTCTATCAATAATTTTCCTTTAAAATTACATTTATTAATTTATACTCTGAAATGTGAATACTATAAGCTGAAATGCACAGTTACATCTAACTTCAGTGTCTTATTCTAAACATTAGTGTTCCACTTCCAGAAACCACATGGGCTTCTTCAGCTGTGAATTTGGCAATATATGGTCTGTAGAAGAGATTGGATTAATTTGTCATTATTGGTTTAGGCCTGTACATTGCATTAATTGCAGTTTGTCTCTTCAATTTTTCTTTGTATTATCGATACACAAGCTGCTTGTGTTAAATTGAAATTTTATGTTCATAGTGAATTAGATGTGCAAGACTAGTTCAAGATTCAGGGCTTTTGCTCTGAACTGCAAAAAAGCTTTTTAAATGCTTTAGGAATTTGAAAGCACTGTCTTAGTATTTGTTTTATTGTCGTGATTTTCTCAGTTATCACTATGACAAACAGAAGATACAATTCCTATAATTAAGGGTTACTTCACTAGTTTAATCAGTCCTCTGGGTTGTTGCATTCCAACATATGCAAAATGCCAGCCTTCCTTAGGTGATTACAGAGACTTTCCCCTCACTGCACCAAATGTAATGGTTTAGAAGTGGAATTATTTGTATCCCTGTATCACTTGGCTTTATGTTGCTGGATCAGGATCTTCCCTGATCTCCACAATCTTTGAAATGATAGAGTCATCTTTTGAGGACAATAGGGGTTTCTCCTGTATGCTTGAATGTGGCACATCTCAATCCATGGACCACTATAGGTCAAGTTTTCTCAAATGGTCTCTGACCCAATTCCTATTCACTCCTGGTACATTCTCTTCCTGAAGTTTCACTAAACATAGGGGCCTAGGAGATCTTGTTGTTGAGGACTGAGGCAAGGAGAACATTAAGTACCTAACCCTTAATCTTTCTGCTACTAAACGACTTGCCCATGTGACAACGGGCCCACAGTTTCCTTGCTCAGACTTTTAATAGTTATGTAGCAGTAGGTGCTCTTCTTGTGGCCCTTAATGTCCATTGGAAGTCTCAGCTACAGAAGAGTTTTAATTTTACTAACAGGTTCACTAAATGGCTGAGTAGCGTTTCTGAATTCCATCTGCTGTATAGTTGCTGAGTTTTTGCACTATGTCTGTCATGAGTTCCTGGCTTTAGCCATACTGGTCTCCTGAAACGTCTTACTGCTTTCTCCAGCATGGGGATGAACTGTTCCTTCAAGGACCAGCCAGCTTTCTTGAGCTCCTTTCTGTTCAAAGATGCCCATGGGATCCCATTTCCCCAATCTCTGTCAAGTGATATCTGCTCCCTAAAGATCAAGGTTCTGTGTTCTGCTATGTGCCTTCAGTTGTGAGCTAATAAGGTACAACCAGGATTACCACTGACTGCCACATCCCCTTCTAAGTTTCTTTCTTGTTTAGTGAGTAGCAGATCCAGGTGTATGTCAGCCTCGGCTGTTCATCCAGCACCTGCATCCCTGGGATATGACAGTCATCTCCTCATACCATCCTTTGTGATTTCTTAAGTCCTGTCATGTTGTGTTCCCAGCAAATGTCAGGGAGGGGTCAAAGCTGCTCATGTGAACAAGGGTCTGTCATACAGAGATTTCCTCGAGTTCTTTACAGGTTTCACCTGCTACCTGGTCTTGATCTGGTTGTTTGTTACAGAATTCCTCCAGAATGTTGCCCTTAATGGCCTCTTACCTGGTCCTAACCCATGAGCTCTCAACAAGGTTTTCTCCCATCCTATAATCTTCTCTCCCTCCCTGATTTTGTACTGCTTTTGTGCACAGAGGACAACTTCATTCCCTGGTCTCTAGCCTTTCCCTTCTGAAGAGCTGAAGTCTTTCCACCATAGCTTTTTAGTCACGCAAGCTGTTCCAACAGATCTCAGTTACTCCCACAGTCAGAATTTTTTGGCCATAGTGTTTGAGTTTAAGCTCCTTCTGCTTTTGTTGCAGACTGTGAGCACCTGTATACGTAAATTTGAAGAATACAAACTTTTGCCTTATCATTACTGAGGGCTTTTTCTTTTGTCCATTGCCCCACATCACTTACTTTTGAATATTTAGCTCTCTTAATTGGAGATTCTATTCTCCTTCTTCCTCTTGAGAATTCCTCCTTTTGAAATCTATTCTTATTTATGTAAGTCACTTAAGGAAACAAAATGTTTTCTGATAGATTTAAAAAAGTAAAATTTATTAAACACAATTGTTTAGTACTTCAATACTATGGAAAGCTCTACATGAGTGAAGTTATTCTCTACTTACCTTCATTTCCCCCACTTTATAAAGTACTCTCAGGACATCTGATCCTTAATCAGGTCTCTGAGCAACCTGGTCTAGGTAGAAAGCGTTCCTGCCCATGGCAGGGGGGTTGGAACTTGACAATCTTGAAGGTCCCCTTCCAGCCCAAAAAATTCTGTGATTCTGTGATTAGTAGAACAAAGTAGAATAATATGGAAAATATATTCCCTTATTGAGAGTATTTTTAATGATTGGTAATATTTGCACTACTTTTAAGGAACTCTTACAACCTGCAGTGATGTACTGCTGTTTTTCTTTGCTCACCTGCTGTTGTCATGGAAGTTGACTGGTGGAAGTGTAACAGGACTGTTGTTGAGGTGCCAGTGGTGGCTGCTCCAGGTAATATAATTGTCAGGTTCTTGGGAAATCCACGACTCCCTGTGTGGATAAAAAAAAATTTGCCTTGTAGGAGCACTCTTCACAGGTGCACTTTATTTTTAGATTAGTCTCTTTCTCCAGAATGACTTAAACGTATTCAGCTGCTAGGCACACAGAAATATTGCAGAGGTTTTTCATTGTGCCACAACATTTGAGGTGCAAGTAAATTGGTTGCTGAGGGTAATTCCTCTAAAACTTTTCAGCAGGTGGGAAGATCTGGGCTTGTCACAGATTGTGCCCTATGCTTCTCTGTGCCGGAGAGAAGACGAGAATTGTGGAGAAGTACATACAGTTGCTCAGGTCTTCACTGATTAGCATTTGGGCAGGAAAACAAATCGTTGGGGAAACCAGGTGGGTTTGAGCCATAAAGTAAAGGTAGAACTCCTGTGAAAAACAAAACAAAACAAAACACCCAAAATACAGCACAAACCAACAAACAACCAACTAACTAAACCCAGAAATAGATAATTGAATTTTAAGAAAATCTTGGTTTAGTTATTTATACAGCTATGTATATAACTACATATACAGGTCTGATTTAAGTATGCAAGTAGTTTGGTTGATTATGTTGCAATTACTGGATTGAAGTTGAACATATGTTAATATAACTGTTGGTAATAGAAGAAGAGTTATTTCTTCAAAAGAATTACAAAATCTTTTGTTAATATCTTACTCCAAGAATGTTTGTGTTAATCTGTTTTTTCTTGGTTATAGCCAATAAATAGAACATTACTGTACATAGATCTTTGTTTAGTAAATCATGGTAGTTTAAGAATGAATTATTAGACTGAAATTTTTTATGTTTCACACTGCATTGTTTCCTACAAAATCAGAAGTTTAAAACAGATGTGAATTTTATAACTGAAGGCGGCTGATCAAGACTATGGTGAGAATTTAAAAATTCATGAAAGAGATGTTGAATTACCTTTTTAATGTTACCTTTAATGTTTTCTGATCATCTGGCAAAATAAACATGAAATGGAGAATACAGAGTCACTTTATTATGAACAGAGTGCTGATTAATCTTTGTTACATGAATAGGAACTAAGGAATGTACATCATATGAGTTACTGAATACTTTATTAAAGGTTAGTGTAAAAATTGGGGGTATTTATTTGTTCACATCATTGCTTATTTTTATTGCTTATTCAGTATGAAAAACCAAACATTTATATTTTGAGACAACACTGGATGTTTGATATCTGTCTTATTCTTTGCCTGTTACAATATCTATTCTGTGAATTGCCAACTAATTTGAAGTCTAATTGAGCTGGGATTGCATAGTAGGAAGGTATTTACTGCATAACTTCCAGCTGCAGCTGCCATGCCATACAGTCTCTTTCCTAGATCCGTGAAACTCCAAATCCTGCACTGAAAAGAAAATATTCAGTCTTCTCTGCTTTGTCTCCCTAATCTGTTAACATGTCTTGTTTTAAGGGTTATGTTCTTCTAAGGAGTGAAAACTTTTAAAAATGCTGAGTTTCCTTGTTGAGAGAGAATTATGTAAATACAGATAGCACCAGGCAGTGCTGGGTAAGCACAAAAGGTTTCTCAGGCCTGTATCTTAAAGTCATGACCCAAAACCTTCACAAGTGTGTGCGTGTGTGTATTGGTTTCTCCACCTTTCTGTCAGCGCACTTGTGACACTTCATTCTGTGACAAACTTGTTCTTTGAGGTGTGTCCTCATCAGCACAACTGTGAAATGGATGTAAGGTGAGGGTAACTGAAGTTTGGCGTGAGACTCCCAAGTCTGCATTTCTCCTTACTATTGAAGTAGGATGTCAGTGAGCTGTTAAATACTAGTTGATTAAGTATGTAGGACATTACCATGAGAGATTATGACAAGGTTATAGTTCGTATTTGACTTAGACTATTTCAGGATTCCCTTGACATTATTTTGTTGTGGTTTTACTAAATTCCTTTAACTTTTATGCATTACACTTTTTGCATTACCTGATTCGTCTTTAAAACTCCATAAAAACCTTGGAAAAATCTTACCGTATGTGACCCTGCTACTGCTGCTGCATCTCCAGGATAATAAGTAAGTCTACTTGAATATGGCTAAAGTTTGGTCTGTTTATGTCTGTTGTCTATTCAAGTCAGAGCCAATGACACAGTAAAACTCAGCAGACCTGATGGAATAAGGTACAAATTGCTTGAAGGAAGAGAATTGTTTATAGGAAACCTGCCTAATTTTCTCCCAGTCATCTTGGAAGCATGCTGGTAAATCCAGTAGCTCCTTCAGTGCTTGTGGTCCAGGGCATGTTAAGTATCCTCAAAAAGAGGAGAACTTTTATCCTTGCAGAAAATGGGACAGGCTTCATGAGTCAGGGCAAAGGCTTTGTAGGGAAAAAAAAAAATCTTTCCTGTCAGGGAAAGATGTTTCAGTTTTCGTTCTGAGCCAAAACAAAAGAACTGCCAAATATTTACTGTCTTATGGCATAAAACTTTCAACCTCCTAACAAGCTATACTATCACAGAAATGTGTATTTAGTAAAAACCAGATCTCTTAAAATTAGTGTAATGAAACAAAAATTGCTGGGGAATGTTCAGCTATGAGGATGAAAATAAGGTACTTTCAGTGTCCCTAGTTTGTACTCCCAAGCACTCCCAATGGGGAGTCAAAATGTTCTCTGTAATAATAAAAAAACAGTCTCAAATGTTTTCTTTCATAAGGAGAAAAATAAATGTTTAGTTAAACAAGAAGAAAACACATTCTCTGATTTATGCTGAGTGACACAAGCCCTCAAGGAAAGGGATGATTAATTACAGGGTTGCTTGATGGGGACTTACAGGAGTAACTGTTATAGCTTCAGTCAAGTTAGGACAAGCTTTCTGGCAAGCAGCTCATGTTTTGAGGCATACATGAAGGATAGAAATAATTTGGAAAAAAACAAAAGGGGATAGAAAAGAAGATGAGAAAGTGAGAAGAAAATATATGTCCCAGGCACCATCAGTGGGAGGTGAAATGAAATAAAGATTATTTAGATGTTTATTTGCTTCCTTGTAATCTTATAATTGCTTAAAGGATGGATAGATTTTTAAGAAACAGATGTTTGCAAGGGAGTTTAAGATTAAGTTAGGTTTCAGTAGTATTGGTAGGGTACAGATTTTTGCATTTGACTGCTTATCTCATTTGTTAAATTTAGAAGGGAGATGTGAGCCAGAAACTGTTTGATTACATGAAAATCATATATGAATGTATATATGTGTGATACTTATTGGTATGTTAGTTCTAAAGGGTAAATACACAAAGTAACAGGTATTTAAGTGGACATCACTTTCTCTTTGGCCAAAATCATGATTTCCGGAACAAAGAAAAATTACTCAAGCATCTTCTGTCTAGATAAACTTTAAATTAAGATATCAGGAATCTGACTGTCTTAAAAAACCCCAAACAAACAAAAAAACCAAAAAACCATAAAACCAAAACCACCTAGCTATTGTGGTATGAAACCAGACAGGAACTAAGTAGTCACTAGTCTCTTCCTTATGGCCCCACTGTCCAAGAACTCCAGTGGTATGGGGAAGAAAAAATCTGTTTTGGGGTCTGTCTATTGAGGTGGTCATTTGAGAGGGGAGAGATGATGTATGTTGAGTTGGTTGCAGAAGCCAGCTCAAATTGGATCACTGCTGTGCTGAGCAGGTTCCTTACAAGGCTGGGTTTTACTCATTTGGATGGTTCCTCCTGTAATACTTTTCAATGAAATACAGATATAATGGCAACTCAAATCATAGATTACTTTTCCTGAGGTTAGGCATCCTGGAAGTACACATCAGATTACTCCATGTGCCTGTATTAACCACCAAATGCACCTACATCCTTAAAAAAAAATCCTATCCCATGAACACCTTCCTTTCCCAAGGAAGGTGTAATTCACATTTTCTCATGCAGTTGAGCTCCTTCCGCATTATGCAGGGTGTTTGTTTGGGAAGGAAGATCCTTTAGTGTTTACTAGACATGTGCCTTCTAGTTAATGTGCATCACAGTGCTTCAATGTCCTAGTACTCATTACTTACACAGTAGACTTTAATAGCCCGTTGCCTTGTTCAGTGTTCCTGGGGCTGATCCATGACAGGGAATGTGATAAACCCAGCCAATGCTGTGTTTCTTAGCATGGATGTCTATGAAGTAGTTTCATAAATGAGTCAAGTTAATTAATTTCTCTATGGAGGTTTGTATTATCATAAAACTTGTTTTTCAAAGCTCGGGGTATTTTGGGTGGTAGTATTGGTTCCACGATATGTCTCTAACCGTCTCCACCACAAAAAGCATGTAGTGTTTGCATCAGCATGCTCATGGGAGTGTGATATACTTGATCTGTCAGGCCTTCCTGATTTGGTATCCGAGAGGCATTGCCTTGCTTTATTATGGCAACATGTTTTACATTCATCAATATCCTGCATAGTCAAGTCTAACCTTTGATCACAAAACTTTCTGTATGACCTGTGTCTCTTCTTTGATGTCCTGAGGTTTTCTTGGTCCCACACCCATGAGTAGATCACTTTTACATTCCCCATGGAGGTCCACGTGGGCCAGTTAAGTTCTAGCAGACTGGCCCACCAGTTGCTTGTGCTGATGTTCAGTGGTGGTATAGTTCTCAGTCATGTGAGCATCTATGTCACAGACCTTTACAAGTTTCTTTACTCAGGCTGCAATGTCCTGCAACAACATCGCAGCCCAGATACATTTACCCCTGTGCTGCCAGTTGAACCATGAATCTGTGCAGAGAGCGAGCTTTGGCCACATTTCTCATTCAGTGATATCTAAAAGCAACTGTAAAGCTTTTAAATTCTGCAAACTGACTTGATTTGTCTTTTTCTTTCTTTCTTATACTTGTATGGGACTCCATATAACAGTTTGAAGCCATTACCCCTTGTCCTGTCACTCCAGGCCCTTGTAAAAAGTCCTTCTCCATCTTTCTTGTCGTCTCTCTTCAGGTACTGAACAGTCATAATTAGGTAGTCTCAAAGCCTTCTCTTCTCCAAGCTGAACAGTCCCAATTCTCTCAGCCTTTCCTCATGAGCAAGATGCTCTTATCCCTCTGATCAACTCAGTGGCCTCCTCTGGACTTGCTCCAACAGATCCATGTCCTTTTTGTGCTGGAGACCCATGAGCTGGATGCAGCACTCGAGGTGGAATCCCAATATCTATTTCTCAAATGCTTCCTTCATTATGTTGTCCCACATTGTTATGTCATCAACGTACCATGAGTTCTGGCCAGCTTTACCCTGTTTCAGTGTCAATCCATGGGAAATGGTAGGGCTGTGCTTCCACCGGTGGGACACCCAATTCCAAATGTTAGACACTTCCCACTCATGGAAGCAAACTGTGGCCTACAGGCTGCCACAGGAAAAGAAAACAACATTGATCACATCAGGTGTGGCATATCACCTGCTTTTTTTGACTCCAGTTTGTACTGGAGTTCTAAGGTGTCTGGTATGACAGCACTCTGTGGGAGAGTGGTTTGTTCAAGTCAGAATAGTTTACTGGAAGTCTCCACACTCCGTCAGACTTATGAACTGACTGTATGGGACTATTAAAGTGTGATTAAATGTTGCTGATGACTTCTTCATTCTCCAGTTGATCAGTGAGAGGATCTTGAACGGTGCAGTATTGCTACCAGTGCAGCTTCATAGTAGCAACAGCACTGTTGTTTGATATGCAGGAACCTCACTACAGAAGGATCATCTGAGAGGCTGGACAAGATAAACAACTGTTTAATCTTCATGGTGTCTTCACCAAAGGCCCACTGGTACACTTTTGGGTCCTTGATGTATTCTCTTCTGAGATACTCTATGACAAGGATACCCGAAGAATCTGGGCTGGTCTACAATAGGGTGCTTTTGCCCCTTGCCACCTGTTAGGCTCACTTTAGCAGTTGTAATGCCCTGTCATTCCAGAAATCCAGGTGGGTTCTGCCCCCACACACCTTGATGGCTTTATGTTGCACTGGACACCAGCGTCCACCAAAATGTTATCATCCTGTGGGTCTGATGTGCCAGGAAATCTGTTCCATACTATCCAGTAAGCCTAGTTGTCCTTTCCTCTGCTTGGCTGGAGGTGGAACCCCTCTATTGCTGATCAGAGCATTCATCACCTGATTCCTAGAACTGAAAACTAGAAGTCCCTTGGACACTTCTTTTCCTCACAATTTATTTGCCTCCAACCTAGAAGCTCATGTAGATACATCACCCCTCTTCCTTATGTCTTCCCAGTGGTCACCCAGGTAAAATCACAGGGTGACACATGGCACCCACATGGCTTTTGCCCTGACTCCAAAAGACTGAAACACCAGCCCTTGTAGGGAAAAAGGTGACTTGTTTTCTTTCAGTGGCTGGACATCATAATTAAGATGTAAGCTCATAAGGTTAGAGAGGAAGAGAGATTCTCTTTAATTTGCCAGAACTGGCCAGCCTATGCACAGCTGTTACCTCAATGTCTGCCCAGTCTGTTACCCTCAGGTTGCTGGCATTGCCAGCAGCTCCACTGAGGATACCAGGGTTGATGCTGCTCTATGACGTTTGTGTCTGTATTACCGAGTAGTGCAGTACAATAAGAGTGAACTTATAACAAAACAGTTTGTGATTAAAGGTCAGAAATATGCATATTTATGTATTTATGCATATTTCAAGGGATTTGCATCAGCCTGGCTCTGCCCTGTTCCTGTCAACAACAGCTGAAGATTTAGGTGCTTCTGAACTACAATGTCAGTTTACCTTAATTCAAAGGGGATGCAATTTTGTCCTCTGAGACTATTCTGCAATGCAAACCAAGGCCATGGAAGAGGTGGTAAGAAATGTTTGGTTCAAAAGGGTATTCCCCATCTAACCCAAAATGTTAATGCACTTAGTTAAGCATGTAAACATACTCTACTGTAACTCGCAGCACTCTGCTGAAAATGAGCTGAACCAAATGGCCTTATGCATTACTTACTATTTTTCCATATATTCCAACAGCAAACACTTCTAATTCTGAGTACACTGTGCCTGTGTTCCTATGGCTCCTGTCTGGTATAATTGATGTGAGCAGGTATAACACACTGTACTCCATCTTCACAAAATTCTTTATTAAGCAACTCACAGGCTTGTATTTGTGTAAATGAAGCTCAAATGAGATAAAAGAATGGAAATTTATATCCTTTAAAATTGGGAGTGTTTGGGGAAGTTTTATTTTGCTTCATATGTTCCTGCTCCTCATTTTTAAATGCATGAACTTAAATAGGATTTCAAGAAAAATAATTTAGAATAAACAAAGTGATGGTTAGCAAACTGTATTTATACAATAGAAAACAAATAAACCCTGTTAAAATCAAGTGCTTTTGAATGTATGTGTGAAACATACAAGATTTCTATTGAAGATTCCTAATTTAGAACCACAAATATGCTTTTCTCCTAGGAGACTAGAGTCCTACCTGGATTATATTTAATAATTTCTGACCTTTGACTTTGGACCTTGTGTAAGAAATCCAGACTTACTCTTAAGCTATTGGGAATTCTGAGTCGAAGCTGATGAGATATAACTGGTTGTTATAACAGCTTGTTAAGCAGTCTGACTGTTTCATTGAGCATAGCTGCTGTTGAACCTTAAATTTCCTTTTTTTTACATAGCCAGTAACAAGAAAAAGCACTCATTAGTATTATGAAAGTATGCAGATGTGGGTGAATATATTCTAGGGGAAGCTAGAGTACTGTATATCATTGATAACTAGGCAAGGTAAATGTACTGTGGTAAAACTTTGCTGATAGCTTTAGAAACCAACACTAATGGTTATGGCAAAATATATCCATATACCTACAAGCCTCTTAATTGATTTTCTGTGTATTTATCGGCAAACAAATGCTTTATACTGCATTCTAATTTCATATACTGTACATGGCTAAGAGCTGGACATAAATGTATTTACATTAAGTTCTGCTTTATTGTCAATTGAAAGAAAATGACTTTGGGAGACATAAAACAGATAACAGCAATTTTTTGGCTCACGTAATTGAAATTTCTGGTTTAGTTTTGACGTTTTTTTTTTTCCTGTCACATTGTAGAAATTTTTCCACATCAATTTTGGATAGTATTACCTAGATGCATATGTTTATCCTTTTTTTTTTCCTTTTTTGCAAATATGAAATGGCTTCCTATATGCATCACCAAGGCCTGTAATTATTGCTGTGTTGCTTCTGGGTTTTCAGTGACAAAACTTGTAAGTACAGTTTTTGAAATATTATCAAGCCCAATAAATTGTAGTATAACAATTTTCTATGACTGAATGTATATTTTTAAACTATAACGTGTATTATATTGACCTTAGTCTTCCCTATTAGGTTTTGATAGGTGGCTTTGGATATTATTGAAGGGAAGCAGAACTCTCCCACAAGAACTCTCCTTGTATATCAGGATGTTGTTTGGCTCAAAACAGGTCCTGTACTTTATCAGCTGTGCTGAAAGCTAAAGAGGTGTTTAATTTCCGTGGATTTTAACAGGTATTAGGCAGAATCTTGTGACTGCATTATCTTGCATTATAGGCTTTTTCCTAGCATAGCAGAGAATGGAGATATTCCTTTTATAACAAGATGCTTTGTTGTTCAGTATCTGAATAAGTCTTATGTTCTGAACATTGGTTATTTTTTTTCCTACCTTATAGTTGGAGAAGAATCTGCTTATATTCTTGTGTTTTGGTAGTCCCTTTTACCTTTAAGAATTGTGATGTTAACACTGTAGAACATGAGTTCATTGGTAAAGACAAGAAGACTTTAACAAACCTTAAAAAAACCCCAAACCTGCAATCTAACCTGGTCACTTAAAGTCTGACTGCACAGCTGATGAGTGGGAACAGGTTTATAAAAGTACAGCCCAATAATATAACAAGATGGAAGGTACCAGCAGTATGGGAAAAAAAGCAGTCTGAAGAAAAGTCTAACTTCCATAGAAACATTTTTGTACCTTGATCACTGAAAATATATGAATGTAGTCTCTGATGTCTTACAAATTCAAAAGACACATTTAACTTAATATATAGTATTATATGATGTTCTCAGGAGAAGGTTCAGTTACTTTTCAAAAAAATATATTGCTTTAGAATTTGCTTTGTAGAAATCAGTTTTATCTGTGGATTAAAGTAATGAGGGAAGAACCTGCATATAGTTTTTCTTGCTAATTAGTTCTGCATTGCCTTTTCAGTAATTGCATATGATTGTTTCTTGGATTTATTTTATAGGTTAAGAGCTGATAAATGTTTGGTACATTTGATTTGAATAATTCTGAACCCCCACAATATAATATTAATCATTCTCTTTGCTCAAATAGTGTGCTGTTTTGAGAGAAAAATATGATTTATAGGTCTGGCCATTTTGTTCCATCAATTAGAGAAAATTATTTTAGTAGTTTCAGTAACAATTTCAGGCTTTCTGGTGGGAGGCAGCACTCATGATGGTTTTATAATTTAAGAAAGAGACTGTTACTTTTTATGCCTTTGCATATTGCAGTTTGGAAAAGAAAAAACGCTTATGATAACTTACAGAATTACATCTTTAAAACATACAGGCTGCATGAGCTTCAGAGAAGTTAAGTCAAAACTCCAAATAACTGCCTTTTACTTATGAAAACAAACATGCATGGCAAGGAAATAATCCTGCCATGTTCTCAAGTCTAGTACAGTCAGCATTCTGGCAGAGACAATATAACTACCCAGATTTTTGGGGTCAGGGAATTCTATTTCTTTTATTATTCTTTTTTCACCTGTGTAGCCTTCTACTAGGGCAGGGCAAAAATCTATCCAGTACATCGAAACGGTTCTTAAGTCTAATAATCATAATTGAATACTTCTTAGATTTTTCTTTTCAAGAAATATCTTGAGCTCTTGCAATTATGCTGTGCATTTATCTACCAGATCGTCTTGATAGTTTTTCAGTTTCCATAATATTAAATATATCTACTGGATGATATGACAGATATACAAATAAATGCCATATTCACTGAGTCATAGAATGGGTCAGGTTGGGAGCGACCACAATGGGTCATGTGGCCCAACCTCCATGTTCAAGCATGACGTGGTAGTTTTGACCTAGTAGGCCTTAGTTTTAGTTAGGCCTTAGTTTAGTAGGCCCTGAATGTGCTATGCAGATTAGGAGGGACAGGTTATCACCTGACTTAAGAAACCAGAGATATTTCATATCATCTGATGTCAAAACAGTTATAAAAGCAAATGAGGGAGGTGCCTCTCCCCTCTTTCCTTCATGGCTACTTGCCTGGGAAGGAAATTGTTGTGTTGTTGTGGGAGACCAGGCCTCGCTGCCGCTCACTGCTACTTCACAGCTGTTTTAGTTTGAGGAAGTAGACATTTTTATTGTTAGTTTTCCTCTGTTGCTGGTTGTTTCTCAGGAGGAGCCTTTTGGGATGTTTTTGTGGGTCTGGGTGGTGGAATCTGTATTATTGGGTGGGTGACTCAATGTGGAGTTATTGCTGTTTCTTCTTACTTTTGTATATATGTTATATTGCATTTGATTTTTTTTAATTTTTCTCTCTTTTGTGTAACTATAAAAACCTTCCCATTTTAAGTTTCAGTTTTGGGGTAATTTTTTCCTCCCTCTTCTTTCCTCCAGGGCAATGGAGCTTTGTTGTGTGGTTAATACTTGGCATTTTGCCAAGGTTTCATACCAAAACACAAGATCATTCCAGAGCACATGGCACCAAATTATGTCCAGATGGTTCTGGAATATCTCTAGTGAGGGAGACTCCACATCATCTCTGGATGATCCATTCCAGTGCTCAGTCACTTACACAGGAAAGTTCTTCCTCCTGTTCAGGTGGAACTTCCTGGGCATCAGTTTCTGCCCATTGCCCCTTGTTCTACTGCTGGGCTCCAATGAGCAGAGCCTGGTCCATCCTCTCACCCCTCCTTGCACATACTGACAGACATTGATGGGATCCCCTCTCAGTTGTCTCTTCTTGAGACTGAACAGGACCAGCTCCCTCAGCTCTTCCTCATCAGAGAGATGCTCCAGTCCCTTAGTTGTCTTTGACAGCCTGTCCTGGACCTGCCTCAGGAGCTCCATGTCCCTCCTGTGTTGAGAAGTGCACAGCTGGATACAGCACTCCAGATGTGCCTCACCAGGTCTGAGCAAAGGGGCAGGATCACCTCCCTGATCTACTGGCAATGCTCTTTCTAATGCACCCCAGGATACCATAGAGGATACATAAAGAATTAATGTTGTTTATGTAGTTGTACATAAAGGCGTTATGTAAGTTAAAGTTATTTCTGATAGTTGATTTCCTCTAAGGAAAAAGGAGCTATTCAACTGAATCATTTTTCATTTGCACTCACTTGCCTTGATTCTGGAATAAGCTCACATGTAGTATAAGTATAATTTCAGCTTCAGTGGGCCAATTTACAGAAATTTTCTAGACCTCTGAAGTTGCCTTGCAAAGATGTTAAGTCTTGAGGGAAAAGTGATAAATTACAGAAGATAGGATAAACAGCCCTTTGACTTTTTAATAAAATGTTTCCTAGTCCCACTAGATCTCTCATTTGTCAAAGTTTTTGATATTTTGTTGATCTCGGAGAAAATAAATCATAGGTTTATCAGACTATTTTGCCTCATACACAGGTCCATCAGCATGCATTGCACATCTCAGTAAGCAAGTAGGAAAAAATTTCTCAATCACGGAGCTTAAGATGCAATGTTTTACTACCTAAGACTTTGATTGATGGTGCCAGGGGTAGCACAGACTTTGTGTTTGCTCTCATCAAGTTCAATAAATTTAAAGTAGGCAACTGCAGTTTAACTGAGGATTCTCTTGTCACCAAAGTATGTGTCCTTAAAAAAAGAAAAGAAAAAAAAAACACAGAAAAAGAAACACAACCTCCTGCCACTTTTGGTAAGTTGTTAGCCATACAGTTTCATTTTTAAATGGATAGCTCAGGACCACCACATGTTAAATTAGCAATGTGCTCTTTATTTTCTCTAGAGTGAGCTTTCCCATTGCAACCATCAAGATCAAGATTTTCATGAGTTTTCTTGGTTGTAATTCAAATAACAATAATCATAATAATGATAATAATGATAATGATAATAATAGTCACTTTCTTTAAGCTCTTAGTCTGTAATGAGTTTGATTTCAGGTGAGTCTGGAGGAAATGCATCTGTGTGTATTTGAAATCCCTGTAGTATGAACATTCTTTAAATATGATTAGACTTTTTAGCTCAGGAAAACTTGCAAAAAGTGCTTCAGAGAATCAGAAAGCCCTTTCGGTATTTGCTTTCTACAGATTTGCAGTTCTTAGGATTTTTGTGGCATATCATTTAAATAGTAGTTAATATTAAAACAGTAAATTGGAGTATCCATTTTACTACCAAATTCTCAAAAATGCCTCTTGCTCTGACTATTATACAATATTATGCCATGAGACAAGCAAAGAGAAGAAGAATAATTATTCCATTTTTAAGCTTGGAAAAGGGGTACCTGGAGAAATTCAATACACCTCCATGTGTTTAAACATTTTTGTAACACATGGGCTCAATCTAGGCATTCTCAAATTCTATGCATTTATTTTGCTATCCTCTATTAATGTATCAAATCAGCATGTAGCCTTCCAGTCTGGGAGGTCATAGTTTAGACCCATTGGAAATTTAAAAGTAAAATCTGCTTATGCTTTTGATTTGAACTGCAGTTTTTATTAAAAGCTCCTGGGAGTTTTAATATTCAGTAGAAAGTGTTTGCCCTGTCAGGCAAAAGGTTCAGAGAAATGGACTATGGAGACTGTGCTACTCCAGAAAATAAACACTCCAGGTTCCTTATTTTTGTATCACATTTGGTACTGTCAGTTGCTTTAATCTCAGCAAAATACTCAGTGAAATCTGTTTTACACTGAAAAATATTTCCATTACTGTTTTCTAATTTAAAATGAGAGAATATAACCAAGCTCACAGTTACCCACAATTAAGAACTGTGGTATGCTCTGAAGCCACTCGAAGCTATGCAGTTCAGATATCAGGCTTTAAAACAGCACAGTTTTATTGCTGAAAAATTAGGACAGCTTTAGCATGTATACTGAAGAGTATCTAGAATGTCAAACAAGCATAACTCCCATTTATTTAATTCTTTCACCTTAAGCCATAAAATGTCAACTAAACCCAGAAACTCTTTTAGTGTTGTCAAATATTCTTCATAGATGTAGGGCTTAATCTTCTACAGTACAGTGAGCTTTAAACATTAATTCATTTGCTGAAATTAACTCTGAAAAGCTAATGAAAAAATGGTTATAGTCACAAATGATATAGCACATCATTACAATTGCCACCTATAAATTATTCTGCAATATTTTAATGTTTCTGACTGGTTCCTTCCAGAAATTCCGTTAGCTCAATTTGCTTCTAACATATTACAGTCAAAGCTCTTGGAATGCAGAACATAATTTCACAAATGGATTTGGGATAGGTTTTGTGTGCTGCTTTTGCATGGTTTATTGTGGCATCACATTAAATGAATGGAGGTGTTTCTTTTGGACTGAGTAGCCTGAGTCATCCAGGTAGGAAACACTACACAGTGAGTCTGGACAGTCCTCATTTTTTAAGGTACAGGAACTGATGAACTGTCCTTTAGAGTAAGTTGTGTCTGTTCCTTGACTATAGAAGTGGTCTGGAGTCCCAGCCTGGCTGGATAGAGCCACTGTGTGAAAAGAAGACTGACAAATCTGTGTCTCTCATGACAATTTCCTTTACAGATAAGAACTTGCTGCTTAGTGAACACTTGGGTTTTCTAACTCTGAAAGCTTTGCTTACTTGTTGTGGCTTGCATCCAGTAATGTAAAGGAAGGAGGTGGTTTATACAGTGCAGTTATAATTACGAAATAAATGTAATTTTGTGGATTTGATAATATGGACAGTAGAAAGTAAAAGACCTGTTCCTCCACCTTCACCCTAAAAATTTGCCAGTGGCACTCACTGGAAATAGTTTTGATTGCCCATATATACCAATAGACCCATCACTAGGCCTTTCTTACAGACTTGATGATGAAGTGAGAGAAAATTTTGGCGCTGGTCTTGCAGGAATGTTTTTGTCCTCTCCTCTCTTCAAGACAGATGTGGACTTGGATTTCAGTCTACTTTAAATATGGCAAACTGCTCTAGTTTATATATAGATGCTAAAAATGTATTTGACATAGTAGTTTCAGCCATTCTTTTTTCCAGTACACCAGTAAATAATCCTGTGCTTATCTACCGCTATAGTTTAAGCTGGCAAAATGTCAACTGCCTGGTACCCAGTCAACAGGTCCACTCCCAGAGAAGGAGAGTGAGGGGAAAAAACAGAAATGAGGCTTTGGACATGGTGAAGTTCTTATATTTATATAGAGAAGTGGAAAGCTTAACACCAAATATGAAATAGCACATAGTGACAGGAAACAACAACAGGCTCACCGAGGTCGCCCCAGCTAACAAGCAGAATTCTGAACCAACCAAACCTCCTCCCCAAAGGAAACCTCCCAGCAAGAGGGAAAAAGGAATTAACAGGAATATGCTCACTTCCCCGGGTAAACAGCCATGCAGACCAGCAGCAGCAGGGCCTGATATCAGCAGTCAGGGAGTAGGAACCCTCCTGGTCCGAAGTATGGACCGAAAAAGACAGAAACGCCTCACCCCTGGCTTGTTATACTCCTCGACGGTTCCTAATGATGTCAGATGATATGAAATACCTCTTTGGCTGCTTAAGTCAGATGATACCTGTCCCCTCTAATCTGTGTCACGTCCTTTGAGGCCTGCTGAAAACTGAGGCCTAAATGGGGACCTATGCTGACTAGAGCCAAAACTACTACACCTACTATCTAGTTAATGACATTTGCCTTAATTTTTAGATATAAAACAGTGCACCAGCAGATTTTAATCACTAATTTTTACTATTAAGAACCCATTTTTTAAGAAATCATATTGTCCCTTTATTATGCAGCAGTGAATTAAATAAATCATTGTATTTAAACCTATGAATTATATTGACATCTCAGGATATTTTTGCAGCACTGCATTTGTATTTGTTGAAACTTTCACTGAGAATTCACTATTTAAAGTTAAACCCTGAAGTCCTGTTAAGATTGAGGGGCTATTTTCTTTGTCATGGTTAGCTTAGTCCCAGAGTGGCTTATTACCATAGATAATACTAATTAAATATTCCTCTGAATCATCTTCTTTTCCCACTGGTTTGTTCCATAAGAGATCTTAGCTATATAATGTGCTTGCACTGTTAGAGTTTGTTGAAATACTTGTGACCAGAAGTTCTTATGACTCAGATGAAAAGCACAGCTGCTAAAGCAAAGTAATGCCTTTTGCCAAGCACAGGTAGCAGGAGATGATTTGCCACAAAGTTATTGAACAAGAACATATCCAGCAGCAAGGAGTTCAATTGTTGTTTTATGGAACACAGTCAACTTTTATTTGCTGATATTCAAAACTGCACTATTCTTCTGTGTAGTTTTACAGCTTAATTTTATTTTAAATTGTGTGCTTGGGTGACAATATTTAAAGAAACCACAAAGCAATCTTGAATTTCAGAATAATCTGTATGTTCCATATTCCATTTATGATCAAATTGTAAAGTTCCTAAGATATAAAATACTAAACCTGCATGGCATAATGTCTGTGAACATTAATGGTTACACTGGATTGTACAGCAAGGTGGTTTTTATGAGTAATATATTATAATACTAAAAGCTTGAAGAGTAGCTGTTGTCATGCACATGATAAATTTTATTTATCATAAATTTATACTTCACCTTTATTAGGCTACAAAAACCTTGTATATAATTCCACTCTTGTAAAAATGTTTGAAGAGAAGCCCTGCCTTAAGTCATTTAAGCAAATACTTAAAAGTAAAATGGACAAAACCATATATCTTAGAACATCTAGTCAAAGGCACTTGTCACTTAATAAAATTGTGAATTGCTTGTTTACAGCATCAGCATTTCCTGATGCTGATATATTGATTAAGCAGTAGGAGTGTAAAACTTTTGATTGTTGAGTTGTTTTAGTAGAACATTAATGTCTAAGAGCAGTTATTGTATAAAGGACTCCTACTAGATATTTCCCTTGCATAAAGCAGTAGTGTAAAATATCACATAGATAATCTGGATTAAAGGCTAAAGGCTACAGACTTTCTTACAAGTATAGTAGAACAAAACTGCAGGCAATATTACCATGAATGCAGTATCCTCTAGTTATAGTCAGCAATAATAAAAAACTTTTATGTGTGGAATTCCAAGAAAGTATAACATGCAGTTCTGGGGTCCCCAGCACAGGAAGAACACGGACCTGTTGGAGCAAGTCCAGAGAAGGCCACCAAGTTAATCAGAGGGATGGAGCATCTTTCTTATGGAGGATAGGCTGAAAGAATTGAGATTGCTCAGCCTGGAAAAGGGAAGGTGTTGGAGTGACCTAATTGTGACCTTCCAGTACCTAAAAGGAGCCTACAGGAAAGATGGAGAGAGACACTATTTACAGGGGCCCAGAGTGACAGCACAAGAGGGAATGGCTTCAAACTTAAAGAGCATAGGTTTAGATTAAGTATTAGGAAAAAGTTCTTTACTGTGAGGGTGGTGAGGAACTGTTACAGGATGCCCATTGTAGTGGTTTTAGCTAAGCCTCAAATTAGCAAGCTCAGAGAATCTATGTGGATTGGTAGAGACAGCTATCACCTGACTGAGTAAACAAGAAAGTATTTCATACCAGATGACACAAACCTAAGATATGATGCAGCAGTGAGAAGTGTTAGTTCAGTTTCACCATGCCTGAAGTATAGAGAGGATGTGCTACGGCTCTTCTATTATCCTAGGCCTTGCTCCTGCTGCCGCCTCTACTTGCCTTTTGTTTGAGTTCAAAGAAGTAGAAATATTTTGTTGTTACTTTTTCTGTTTCTTGCTAGGTGCTTTTTAAAGTGCCTATGAATGTAGAATAATAGATTTTGTATTAGCTGGAGAGTAGGAGGTTATTTCTTGTTATATATAACTTGTGTAAATGTGTGTGTTATATTGTAGTTTTCTCTTTAATTTTCTCTTTTCTGTATAAATATAGTTAGTTTCAGCATATACCTAGTTTAGTTTTCTTTTCCTCTCCCTCTTCTTCCCTTTTCACTCTGTCTCAGACAGTTGGTATTTTGCCAGCTCAACCCAAGACACCCAGGCAAACTGTGCCTGCCCCAACCCTAGCAGTGTTCAAGGTCAGGTTGGGTGGGGCTCTGAGCAACCTGGTCTAGTAGAAAGTGTTCCTGCCCATGGCAGGGAGGTTGGAACAAGATGATCTATAATATCACTTCCAACCGAAAACATTTTATGATCCTATGATAAAATGATGATAAAGCATTTTATAATAGGTGTTCCACCTTGCCATGATAATAAAATGTTAATTTCTATTATTTTAGAAACCTAAGCTGAAATTGACAATAAGGAAAATGAAACCAAACCATTGATGTGCTTTTTGAAGACATTGGCAACAACTTGTGTTATCTCTCCCAAAGTGAAATGAAACAGGGGTGTCTTGGATTGAGCTGGCAAAATGCCAACTGCCCAATAAAGAGGCAAAGCTTCCCTCCCCCTGCCAAAAAAAGCGAGGAAAGGAAAAAAAGAACAAAACCTCAAACTAGGTTTATGCTTAAACTAACTATGTATATTTATACAGAAAAGATAAAGTTAAGAGAAACTACAATATAACACACATTTACACAAGTTAGAAATAACAAGAAATCACTCCCTATCAAAAACAGATTCCATCACTCTAGATCCATAAGCACCCTAAAAGACACTCAGTAAGAAAGAGAAAGTATAACAATGAAATGTTTCTGCTTCCCTGAATTCAAACAAAATGCAAGTAGTGGCAGCAGCTGCAGGGCCCAGACAGCAGGGCAGCAGCTGCATGTCTTGCTTCTGCTTCAGCCATGATGGAACTGAGCAAACACCTTGCACTCCTGCACTCATATCTCAGGTTTGCATCATCTGGTATGAAATATCTCCCTGGTTACTTAGTCAACCAATACCTGTCTCTCCCAGTCCACACAGACTCCTTCAGCCTGCTAATTTGAGGCCTAGCTAAAACTACAACAAAGGGTTTGGTGGAAACAGTCATCACATTAGTATTTTGTGTGAGGGACAGATCAGCATTGTTTTGTACCAGCATCTTTCTGATACTGTGGTCTAGGATTGAGGAACAGCATATGAATAGCACTGAGATGACTCATAAAGGCTGGTACCAGATTTAGCTGAAAGAACAGTTGTTTGCTGACCAAAAGAAATGTATGAGTTTGATGTGCAGGTGTCTGCTAGTCCTGTCTCTGGGTTTGAGCCACATAGGAATGTATCTCCAATACCAGGAGTAGGACTTTTCTGCAATTGTCATTGAGCATAAGAAATAAATCAGGTATTTAATGTAATTATTCTAGTTCAAGATTTTTGATGCATTGATTTCCAGGTAGTTTTTGGTGGATACTTTTCAAATTTCAGGCAATTTTTAAAACTTTTGAGAGTGAGAAGATGGGAGAAGACAGTTTAACACAATGTTGTAGGAAACATTCTGTCAATGACCTGTTTGGACCTTTGACTCATGTCATGATCATACTTTTAGAAAAATTTCTGAGAAAAATCTGTGTATAATGTGCCCATTATACTATTTTAAAACCCAGAATTCTTTAAAAATATAATTTTGAGACTGGGGGGGGGGGCAGGGGGTTGGGGAGCTTTTGATCACCTGCAAAAATTTAGTGAGACTGGAAGTAAAATCGTAATTTAAAAAATGTAAATTTAACAACTCAGCAACTAATGTAAAAACATTCAGGGATTCAAGAAGAAGATGAATAAGATAAGCAGTCAGATATGTGCATGAGTTAAGGACAGAATTAATACTACAGCCCATCAAATATACAAAATAGATGGAAAGATTTGGACAGTATCTGAAAGAATTTTTGTAAGAATTTACTTTTCTATTTCATAACAAGATGCTGACATTTACCTATGCACAAATGCAGAAGCATGTATAGATTTATAAATAACTGCATACATATGTGAGTTTTGCAAGAGTTTATTGAAGATTTTGTGAAGAGAAAATGTTGTTTTGGGATTGACTCTTTGCTGCCAATGCTTTGTGCTTGCTTGCTTAATTCATGGGGTTTTGTTCCTTAACCAGAATATTGGAGCTCTGTGGGAAAAAGTAATACACCAGCAATGTACTTTTTAAATGGTTGCTCATTCCTGTAAAAAAGTTGTTAATCATTAAGTATTAATGAAACTGGAAGGTTGAAGTATGGAGTTGTCTTAATATTAACTGTGACCTCTAACAGAGCAGCAATTGACAATCCCATTGTTTCAGAATATTAATAATTTTAATGAATTCTTCCAGTTACCCTGAAATTTAAACCTTTGACAATGGAATATAATGATACAGATGAACTGTGGAAAGCTATGGGTTAAAATTCACAGTCTATCCTTGTCTCTTCCTCCAGGAACATACGGCCTAAGAGTCAGAGTCCAGTCTGCAAAGCTGTACTGCTCTAAATTACTTGTATTATAAATGTGTTTCATCTGTACATATTTGCCATGAATGTTATTGGGAACGTATCCCAGGGATGGTGCCTCATTAGCACTGTATTAATTTGAGCCATTTTGGGTACTAGTTCATAACAGGCTGTTCCTCTGTCTTCTCCAACCCCTCTTGTAGAAGATTCCATGTCTCACTCTGCATTGAAGAGGAGCATTTCCAATCCAGCAGTCTCACCTTAGCTGCACTGAGGACTGTGTGTTGTGCTCGTATCACTCAGGATTTGTATAGAAAGAGGCTAAGCAGAGTCAAGTGTGGAGATTTGGAATCAACATCTTAGGAAGCAATTGTATCTTCTGGTGGTCAAGACGAATAATGGCATGGAGGGAACAGATCTTACTATAGACTGTCTGTAGACAGACCAAAGCTGAGGACAGCAGGCAGAATGTGGGTGAACATAGGGTCATGCAGATAATTAGGGGAATAACCAGCTGTGGTTCTGCACGTGTAAGTCCCCAGTAGGCTTTCTCAGGATTTTATGAAGAGAGAATTTTAGTGCCTGACAAAGTCTAATGTGGAAGGTCATAACTGGTGCAAAATGGGTTATTGGTGATATCTGGCACTGCTACTAGACTATGTGAATTTGACACTAAGGACTTAAGTCTCAGTGCTGAGACAGAGATCTGTGATAAATAGTGGGTTCAGGAAATTGTGATAATTTTTTAGAGACAACTTCTGTGCCTGAAGCAACAGCAGGCTATAAAAAATGGATTTCAGAAGTGACACTGGAGGCAACTGATAATATAAACTCAGAGCTAATCCTCTTCTTTCCAACAAAAAAGCTAATTTAAATTTATATCTTCAAAAAATTGCTTCATCAGTGGTCAGTCTGGCCAAGTTCACTGTTCAGTATTACTTGAGATATGTTAGCCCACAGGGTATCTGGCACTTCTCTGTTGTACAGTGTTACTGTTCTCAGCAAATAAATGATTACCAAATGTCTATGTATTTCAGCACTGCAAAGGTATAAAAACAGTTATCAGCGGGAGAGTGGATCCATCTAAGGGTTGGGGATTTCATTGCTGCAATTTTATTCACTGTTTACATGTTAAAGAGAGTTATCAAGAGAGAAAGGTAAATGAGGAACAGTCAATTGTCCCTTTTTCTCCTTTGCTGATTTCTGTAATTTCAAGGTTAATATTTGAAGGATCAAATCATAGAATGGAAGCAGGAACCAAACTAAAGTAAGCAACATGTTTACTCCAAAAGCACATTAGTAGTAAGATGATCAGTCACCACGTATTAGGTACTGCTAGAATGTGAGAGTGGAGGATGTGACTTGTGCTCATGGGTAACAGGAGGGTGAAGGCTGATGTGTTTAATGCTGTTCTTCTCAGGTCTTCTCCAATGACCTTACTGATGTCTAACAGAACAAGTGCTGGCAACAAGCCTGTCCCATCCTTGAAAATCCTTAGGTGAGTTAGAGGTTTTTAAGTTATATGAACCTGTTTAAAATCCCTCACAGACATTTAGCAAACTCATGAAATCTCAAAGGTGTTGGAAGTTGTATTCAAGACTATGCAAAAGATAAGTAAAATACCAAATGGCAGAAGGAAGAAAAATATTTTGTCTTTTCTACAGAGAGAATAAAAAAATGAAATAGGGTGTTATAAATCCTTCTCTAAAATATCAAGTAAAGTCTCAGAAGAAACAATCACAAAACTGAGCTGTCATCCTAGAACATAGTGAGAATAACAACAGAAAACAGAATTTGTTGAAGAAAGTTTTGTTTCAGGTCATATAAATGCTTTGAAAACAAAACACCACCACCCCCTGACTCACCCAGTAAATGCTAAATAAGTAGAGCTCAGCATGAATACTCTATTTAAAACTGATGGAAGAAGAGAAAAGTACTACATACAAAGTTAATTTGGAATACTCACTGCTTGGAAGAGTTATCAAGGGGAGTTCTGTGGTGGATTTTCTTTGCTTCTCTTTTGTATTATGTTAATTAGTGATCTGGATGATGATGTGGAGTGGCTTACTACAGTTTCAGATGATACTTAGTGGGAGAACAGCAATGTGGCATATTTTCAGCTTCTTTCTCACAAGAAGATTCTTAATCTTAACCTGCACCAAGCTGTGATGTTGTTACTTGTGTTACATCTAAACCCCAGAACTGTATGCTTAGTGAAAAGTACAAAATCATGGTAACATAAAATCAAGACCTTTTTTTTTTTTTTCTTACTGGGGATGAAAAGGGAGAAAAAAATTACTTTTGGAGGAGACCTCTAAAATAACCTTGAGAAGGAGCATTGACATAAGAACAGCCAGTCACTAGATTGGTGTAAATATTTCAAAATAAATCAGGCTTTTTTCCACCAGAGCAAGGCTATCTGGTTGCTGAAGGATACTTGTGTAGACAGTGTATCTGAATGCCCATCTACCATGGAGGAATGAGAGCACAAACTATTTATTAATATTTTTCCTCCAAAAGTATAAGAAATGGAAAGACGCTTTGGCTCTTCTTGGTTCAGTAGCTGGAGCCTGTGTGCAAGAAAAACTTTATCTGCTTCATGAACTGTGGGAATGTAGCAAGTGTCAGTGGTGATGGCTGAGATATAGCTTGTGTGTGTTCCCTTTCATCCTGTTTTTAGGAATGTAAAGCTACTGTCTTGCATTTTATGGGAATTTCTGAGGAAGGAAAGGTCCTGACACAGGCTGGCACCATAATGTTATGTCTGCTACAGTGAGTTCTCTTATCCTTGCACTGATCTGGACTAAGAGCTGCATATTTTAAGGTAACCTTCCTGTCAGTCGTACCCCACAGAGCTGTGAACCAGGGTCTGTGTTTTGAATGCTGCATTAAGTTAAATAACACCTTTAAGTACAATAACATCTCAGAATCTCTTTTGAACACTCCTGACTTAAAGCAGTGCTTACCATAAATAGGGTTGTCAGAACGTGTAGCTTTTATCAAAATGTTCTTTTGTTATTCCAAGTGGCAAAAAATGATGAGCCTTGCTCTAAATCATTATAGTGCATGTCTTCTCTAAATCTATACTCCTACGTTAGCCCATCCTATGTCACAACAGATCTCACATCTTTGGCTGAGCTGGAGTAACCACTCCTGTCAAATTCCCTTCAAATCTGTGCGGTGCTGACATAATGAGGTACCTTGTTGCTATGTCAGTGCAAGAATGTTAATAGCTGTTTTAAATGGCAATATGTCTCTATTCTTTGTGTCTTTACAAATAGATCCAATAGGTGTTTCCAATGTCTGTCATGAAAAAAAGAAAACAACTACCATTAATATCTATATTAAAAAATGTTTCTTCCTGAACTGTTCTGCTTTTCAGAGGAAAACAGAGAAACATTGGTCATCATGGTCTTATTTCTAGCAATTTCACAGAGAATCTGCTTTGATGCTGGTTTATGAGTTGGTATAACTGACAATCTTCTTTTCTTGTTCTGAAATGGGTAAGGGCACATGTGATCATGTTTGTATAAAGGTGTCTTACATAAGTATAGCTTTTCAAAGATACTATGTGTTTAAAATATATAGTAAAACACTTTTATAATATTTTAAATAGTAAGGGATCAAAGTATTAGAAAATGGAGCACTTTCACTTGGCTCTGATTTACATATTGAATATTCTTTTGTTGATGCTAGCTCCCATCCTACTTTATTCTCCTCTTCCCATTAATTTTCAAGAAGTTAAATGTGAAATGTTAGAGGTAGTTAAGCCTACAGAACATTTTACAGGATCAAAAACAGAAGAGCTAGTGAATTAAGACATGATATTTGGAATCAGTTTGGCTGTTCAAGTGCCAGAAGCAAAACTTAATATTTATGAATCCTTTTGGGTCAGCATTCATGGTGGTAAGCATTAACGGAGTGCTTTTCCTTTTTAAGTACTTAAAAATAGCTAAGTATAAATAAGTATGTTTTCTATATTACTGAAAAAAGCCATCTGCATAATTTTGCAGATGGTCTGAAATGCTTGCTTTGTAATTATGATTCTGCTCCACCATTGCTTGTAAAATGTATGCAGTTACTGATGATAATTTAATAACTATTTTTATCATATTGCTGATCAAAGCACACAAAAAGGATGAAATTGTTTTAATAAAATCTACTGGGAGCAAAGTTTTGTTTTGCCCTCCTAGGTCAGTTCAAATTGGCTTATGGAGTACACATTTTTTTCTTAATTAGATACTTTTCTGAGTTGTCAATTCATAAAGTTTTTTTGTGTGAAATTGCCCAAATATTTAGGAGAGGATTTAGAAATGCCGTAATGTCAAGTGCACATGGAATGTTCTGTGCTTCTTGGATTAGTGGGAATGGCTACAGAATTGACACGAACCAGACGCTGTGGAGTTTCAGAATTCCTGTTCTAGCAACTCTTCTGTGATCATCTACAGCTGCCTTGAATTTAGGGATGACTGGGTGGTTGGGAGGTTCAATTACAGGTGCAGTTTCCTTGAACTATTCATTTCAGGTACAGCATGTGACTTCTTCTGTACTTTATTTCTATTCATTTTGACTTACCAAACATGATTCCACTCTTTAATACACCTGCTTAGGCATATTTTTCAGCATGTAAGATAGAAGTAGAGACACATAAAAATAGATAATCAGCATATAAATAACTATAATTCTGCAAATGAAATTTTAATGGTACAGGGAACTTACATCTTGGCTTTAAAATTTGAAATCTGCTCAGTTCATTAAAAACAGTGTAGAGATTGAAAAAAACCCAGCAAAACATATAATTGTACACCTTTGGAATTCCAAGAAAATTTTATATTTCCATGTCCAACTTCAGTTGTGAAGTTTGCTCAAAATTCAACTTACTACATGAAGTTCTAACTAACACATAAAAGTATTTGCTTATAAGGCATCATAATTTATGAAAATACTGATGTACAATACAAAATCAAAGCACAGCATGGATGCAGATAACCTTAATTACCATTTTCTAACTGATAGTTAAAGGTCAAACCCACTGATTATATTATTTAATTCCAAACAATGAGTTTGGTTTTTTGTTGTTTTTTTTTTGGTTGGTTTGTTGGTTGGATTTTTTTAAATACTAGCAGATTTGGATGGATAAAGCTTTGGAAACAAAGATTCAGTAATTCATATAGTCATCAGATTTTTCTACTTTTTGACTCAATGAAAAGAACTATAGTCATTGTGGGTTTCTAGTGTTTAACATGTCACTTCCTATGTTGTACTTCTACAGTTTGGGTTTGGTTTATTCTTTCTACTTTCCTGGCTTGCAATCAACAAAATTTGAAGCGTTATCCTAATAAGAAATTATGAAAAAATGCTTCACTTCTTTGTGCCTGCCAGTCAGCCTTTGAGCATCTCTCTTGGTTGTGCAGTCCATGCTGATTTTAACACCTTCATGTATTTACTTTCCTGTTTACCAATGAATCTCTAATCTCTCCTTTTCGACTTGTATTCAGTAGACTACTAAATAGCTACTGTGAAATGGAAACATAGTAAATTATAATAAATTCTAAGCAAATGTATCAGATTGTTGATGTTCAGGAAAAAGCAGACAGCTGAAATGCCAAAGCTCTTTGAAGTAAGATTTTTACATGCTTGTTTCAGATAGCAGGTTCTTCAGCAGGTTCATTATCCAGACTGTTCCAGAGAAGAAAAAAACCCATAATGTCTTGTCCTCTTCTCTCCCCACCACTTTTATAGTCTTAGAAGGATTGAAATCACAGTGTAGGGAGTCGAGATCATGAGACATTGCTGGTGTATCTGTGCATTCTCTAGCAGCAGTTAAGGAGCATCCTGAAGGAATATAGGGAGAATCTGAGAAAGTAGCTTAAAAGGATGCTCTTTCCTCACCCCTTTCTCTGTGTCTTTGCCTGATTTCACAGCTGTACCCACAGTAATGAAGAACAATTGCTTTGCTTTGAGCATGTTGACTCTGCTGGGAGTATTATTATACATTTAATAGCCCATATATGAATTTTGGTTTTGCTATCGAAAACAAAGTCTCTTTTAGGCAGCAGATTAATACTTCTGTCCACTTCATATGCACTGTTCCCTGCTAGTACCAAACATACTGTCCCCTGTATCAGGGCAGAAGAGCATGAAAAAATAACCTGAGTTTTGATGTTTAGCTAGCTATTCTCTGAAGAAGAAGTAGAACTGCCAAGGCAGAGCTGGCTACATCCCTAGTAGAGTTTTCTCAGAGGAAGGAGGGGTATAGCACTAAGGATTGTTAACCAAATATCCATCAATCACCCAGGCAGTATTTCCTAACACTGAGAAAATATTGTTATATAGATTTGTAAATGAATTATAGGCCATTAAGACTTAATGGTTCTTTTTCTTAAGTTTTCTTTATCTAATACCAGGTCCCAGTATCTGATAGTCATCAAGTGTGACCTAAGTCAAAAGATCTTCTAGTATTTCAAAAGACAACTTGGTTTGGTTTGGTTTGGTTTAGGTTTTTTGGGGGTTGGGGGNTTTAGTTTTTTTTTACCTTCACTTTTAGGAAGAGCATAGAATATCTCCGACCTTCTAATGCAGATATTGGAAGAGAAGTCCAATACATGCAAATATAAGAAAATTAGCAAATAAGATTAAAAAAAAGCCAAGACAAGCTAGAGAATACAGGAGTGGGAGGACAGGAAAACGAAAGGGTTTTAAAATATCAAAAGAAAGAAGAAAATTTAGAAGGTGGAGAAGATAATACCTAGCCAGGCTGAGAATAGGCAGTGAAATAAAAAGTGGTTAATAACAAGGGCTCTCAAAGTAAAGATGTAATTTTTTTTTTTAATTTTTCTTTTTT